>VKOC01022877.1:0-28228 GCA_009364415.1 Spea multiplicata
TATTTGCATTAGTGTGTATATGTGTAAGAGTGTGTATTAGCACGTGTGTGTCTGTGTATTCGCATCAGTGTATATGTGTAAGAGTGTGTATTAGCACGTGTGTGTCTGTGTAATACACACACTTACACATATACACTAATGGGTAAATGGGTGGTTGGAGAATCCTACAGCAAGACTTTATACCGCTGTAGTATTGCCTCTGGTGTTGCTGGCATTGCAGGTAATGATAAAGTATAAGAACTGTTTGATAAACTTACGGAACGTTGTCGCCGGAAATTGTTTGGAAACCACCGAAATGATCGTCGGGATCGGCATTAGTGAAAACATCATCACTATTTGAGCTGGAAAAAAATACAATTGTTTAATCATACTTTATTTAAATTCATGGGTATGGCCAAAGACAAGAGAAAGGGGGCTCTGTTCACCCCATTTCATTTTCCCTAAACCAGCGGTGCTGCTTCGGGGTCATCTGTGGTAGTAAGGAAGCAATCAAGGCTTCGGGAGTAAAAAAGGAATTCATGAAAATGAAATTGAGGGTAAAATAAATATAAAGTCCAGTAAACGTCTAAGGTATCCATCATACAAGCATTGGGGCAATTAACAGTAACGTTTAGTGGTATAAATGTCCCTCTTATTAAACTCCTTACACAATACGTCGCTGTGTAATATGGGAAAGACTTGGGAGGTCACCCTTATCATTAAACCACCCGTAAATAACGCTCTATAAAACAATAAATAATAATAATAATTAGGTAAAGTGGCATATATATATATAATATAACAATATTCTAACATTTGGAATCCATTAAAGAATTGTCACTGATTTTTTTTAACTTACCAATTATATATAGGAAGGTCCATTTCACGAAGGCCATGATGAGAATTCCGGCGCAGAATGAGCACATTCCCACTAAAATAAAGTCCAAGTCTTTTGCACGCCGAGTGAAAATAAACATTCCCAGTGTGCTAGTAATGTGGGACAGGCATAACCAGGCTTCTGGGGGAATGCAACGTAAGAAAAGTTTCTTTGTAACAAACAGCCTGATGACGCTATGCGCTCCGGTGAAAGCAAAGTGGTAAATGGCAGCGCTACTTAATAAAACCGCAATCAGCATGTAGTTTGGTGCAGCGTCCTGCGTTTCATCTTCGCGCTCTAACATTCCACTTTCCTCTGCGTCCTTGGGATCGATGTTTTGATCTTTATTCTCTATCATGGAATTCCCTTTGGATTCTTCATCGTGTACTACTCCAGACTCAGGTGTCCTCGAAACAAAAATGATGTACAAGACACAAAATGTGTAGCAGGTGATGCTGCAGCCGGCAGCGATGACTCCTTGGTAAAAGTCTGTAAGGTTTAAACTGTTGAGTCCATATTCAGTTGTAAACGTGCCGACGATACCTGCCAGTTCATACACCATATGAATCTGAGTTAGCTGGAGAGACCTGCTGCTGTCCGAGGAGCCGTGTGCCACCCAGATTATAACACCGGACCAGAATATGGAGAACCAGCCGCTCAGTCCATTCAAAATGGCGGCGCCATACATCACCTCTATTGGCCAGCTCCAAAGTGTGACGAACAGCAGGAGTATTGATGAGATGAGGCTTCCTACCAATGGGACACAGATTGGGATTTTCCTGTTGATTCTCTCAAGAACTTGTGCCATGATACACATAGTCAGGAGACAGCTGCCAACTGTAACCATTCTGTAAACAACTTCGAAATTCGATTTATTTTCCGTGGAGTTGTTAGACGAGGTGTTTTTGTCATTGTAGTCAGCAGCAATTTGAAGCCCAATGTCATAGAAAGAGCTGGCTACCTTAGTTAAAGCAACCACCGGCTCAATCCTGGTTCTTAAATTCATCATTGTTTGTAAATTTCACCAGCGGCAAAAAATTACAATTGTGATCGTTTGGAAACAATGCTAAAGTCACTTCGAAAAGTCAGCAAAGCCAAATATATCCACTCGTCTCAAGAAACAAAGTGAAAATGAACCTCAGTGTTGTGCTGGGCTCTTTGTGTCATCAGTGTCTTTGTGACATCATAGACAAAAACACCATGTGACATCATGGAATGTTGTGACAGTAACATTCCATGAGCAGCAGAGGTGGAGATAGTAGAAGATATTTTAAATGCAAGGGAAATGTTTATTACATGGATTGATGCAGTTTTAAAATAAATCATGTCAAAAGCATTGATTTCATGATAAAGGTTAGTTATAGAAAAGGCTATGGGAGAAGCTGTACCTCGTAGATTCAGAGGTCTAAATGTATCAACACAAACACATAAAAATACTCCATATCCACAATCAATGACATCACAATCAATGTCTGGAAGCTGCTGCAGGCGCAGGAAAAGAGCTAAGAGGCCCCTCTTCACCTTCCTGTAATCCCTCATAGCTGCAACATTGTTACAGCTCCACACCAATGGAGAAGGGGCTTACTGCAGCTATCTGCATGGGCCAGCAGCCATGACCCCCCTTTCCTATAGGTCCAGGGGGCCCCCTTTTCCATCAAATGACTGAAAACATCGCACCTTGTATTCTCTTACTTATCAATCTGCAAAAATCAAAGTGAATGTGGAGGCCGAGAGAACTGAACGAATATGTGGATCTTTGGCAATAAATAAAAGACAGCTGTTGTAGGCTTTCCACACTGCCTCCAAGATATTCCTTATACCCCCAGATATGCCACTCTACCACCGAAGATATGTCTTATACCCCCTGATATGGCACTCTGCCCTCCCAAGATATGTCTTATATCCACATATATACCCCTCTGCCCCTTAGATATGCCTTATACCCCCTATATGCCATAGTGCCCTCTGATATTCCTTATACTCCAGATATGCCACTCTGTCCCCCAAATATGCCACTCTGCCCCCCATATTTGCCCTATATCACCTATAAGCCTTATACCCCCCCTGCAATGCCACTGTGCGCTCTCATATGTCTTATGACTTATACCCCCTATATGCCCCTCTGCCCCCAGATATGCCATAGTGCCCTTTGCTATGCCTTATACCCAAGATGTGCAACTCTGCCCCCAGATATGCCATAGTGCCCTTTGCTATGCCTTATACCCAAGATGTGCAACTCTGCCCCCAAATATGCCTTATACCCCCTATATGCCACTGCCCCTGATATGCTGGGCAGCCGGTAAACGCTTGCGCGATGCAGGTAGATAAACCTGGGAGGGCTCCATGGTCCATACGTGGTGGGGTTGTCCGGTGTTGCAACCGCTGTGGGAGTCTGTATTCTCTTCTCTTCGTTTTATTTGTCATTATGAGTTGGATTTTCTTCCAGAGACAGCTCTCTTACACACGTTTGATGATACCCCACCTTCTCATACACGAAAATCAGCGATTCACATTCTCTGAAGATGTCAAACTGTGTATAGCTAGGAAATGGAAAGTGCCCCCCCCTTCTATTGCAGAAATTATCTCTCCTCTAGAAAGGCATAGAGTTATGGAAAAAATGTCGCGCTTGTCGTCTCGCACCATTCATTTGGATGATCGAGTTTGGCCTCTGTGGCTTGACAGCCCCGTCTACTCCGAACATTTTCACTAATGTCTCCGACCGCGCCTGGCTTTCACTTCCCACTTTCCGAACTCCCAGTTCAGTACCAAATGTTGTCGAAGTGTTATTGTACCGATTATCCAGATGTCACAGGATGTACTCTCTTATATTCCACATTATTTTGTTTTCTTATAGTATTTCGTTCTGTACTATTACTTGGTTTACGGATTTATACCTGTCTGAAAAATCTCCAGATCCGGGTTTTGCTCTCCGGTACACAGCTGCTTCATTATGTCCAATGTGTAAGATGTAATTTCTGTGCTAATAATACAGTGTACACGGACCCTATGGATTGTCATCCTTTTGTCAGCAATGCTGTATGAAATATGTGTTACTTTATATACCTAATCTGTGTCGTATGCTATGATGCACTGTACTTCTAATGTTGTATGGCAATTTTCTAACAATACTATGCTACAATTCGGATCTCAATAAACTTTTATTTGGAAAAAACCTCATTGCACAGACGCCCACCGGCTGCCAGAGAGGGGGATACAGGTCCCCTGCAGTGCTTATTGGTCATTCGAACGGACTTTTAACTGTTGGAGCTGGAAGACCAGTGGCCTCTGTCGACCAAGTTGCACCAAGTTAACCCCTGAAGGCGAGCCAATGGATTTCCGCTCCCGTTATCTATGCAGCATCGCAGGGGTTAACAGGAGTGGAAATCCGTAGGATCGCCGTCAGGAGTTAAAAAGGCCATGCGAGTGAATGAACCTATTGGCTCTTCCCCCCCACTGACTTGCTGTTGGGTGAATAGATAGATAGAAAGACAGACAGACAGAAAGACATACAGATAGATAGATAGATAGATAGATAGATAGATAGCAGACAGACAGAACAGACAGAACAGACAGACAGAAAGAAAGACATACAGATAGATAGATAGATAGATAGATAGATAGATAGATAGCACCACCACAATCCTTTTACTCATCACTAAAAAATTTATTTTGTTAATCTCCATAACAAATCACAATAAAAAAAGAACTTCCATTTTATTATAATAAAACATGAATCCACAGTACTGGTATAAATACATTTCCTATACAATAAAAATCATTCATAAACCACACACTGTGTATTAGATAAAATTTGAATTAGATGGTGAATTAAATATGAAAATTGGAGTCATAAAATGTGGCACTTCTTCTTTATAACTATTTGTTCACCAATATGAACTACTATATTCATCTTATACATATGTAAAAGGTTACGCTTCTGCAACACAATTAAATTACAAATAATGAACAATTCAATTTAAATAATTCTAAATCATTTTAAATTTCAAAATAGAATTTTTAGATCTACATTAATTTTTTTTAAAGCATTTAAAAGGTTTTTAATTTAACAAGATTATCCAAAAATTATTCCACACCCTTTCTACATCATATATTGAGGAGGAATAGGAGCGCTGTAAAAGGCAGCCTCTCCGAATACATTAGAGGGAGAGGATTTCAGGAACCGAACGTAGGCCTGCATGGCGCGGTTGATGCTCTCGGAAAGTTCCAATTTGTCTTTCAGATCCTCCAGGGAGTTCAGGAACTGGCAGTCTGGTGGTGACAAGAAAACCAACATGAGTGGACAGCATTTATATAAATTAGTAACTAGCAGTTAAAATAAAAAGTTGCATTGAGGTACTCGATATACAGCGTGTCGGCACACACGTGGGCTGCAAGTCCTGTGAAAATGGCAACCTCTACAAAAATATCTGCTAAGGCAATATAAACAGACTCTTCCCCAAACTCACGCGCCTGGCAGATACTGCAAAGACCCACTTCTGCAAAAAAAAGTTGGCATAGATACCCAAAAAACTAGCAAAACCCTTACATTTTTTAAAAAAAATCTATAGTTAGCCATCCAGAAGCTGTTACTTTTAGATGACTTGGATCATATACTCACCTCTTCTTTAAAGCAGATGATTTGGTTCAGTTCAGCTTTGGTTCTGCTAAGCTGGGTCTCAAGATCCAGGATTTTAGACTGTGTTGCCTTTTCTTCAGACGTCACGGATTCTCTTGGTTGATTAACCTGCAAACGTTTCAGACGTTAGGAAGAAGTCGCCTAAGGCGCTCTGTGGCACTTTGGGTGTCCACCAAATACATCCTACCTGTTCTGCAAGATAAGCGTTCAGCTGGCGTGCCATCTCTGCGCAGTCACGATCCCGCTCTTCTAAGTTCCACTGGCTCTGCTGGAGAAACTCTTCTTGTTCGTCCGCAATCTGCATAAGATCTCTCTGTTGGATTCCTGCATCATTCAGTTTCCTGGTAAAAAAGAAACTAGTCAAGGACGCGTGGTCAGATTTCGTCCATCACCCACTCAGCAATAATTCAACACAAACACAAAGGAGAAAAAGAGAAAGAAAGAGAAATAAAGAAACGTTCTTCGAGAATAGTAATTGTCATGATGTAAATCATTACTTAAGTGAATAAACATCCAGAGCAATTTACCTTTCCAGATCTTCTACTAAAGCAACTAAACGTTGGTTTTCCTCTAAATCAGACTGGTACTTCTCTCTTGTTGACAAAATCTTTTCTTTTTGTTCCTCCATCTGCCGAAACAACATGTCTTAATATACCGTATTTATCGGCGTATAACACGCACTTTTATATCTAAAAAAATAAGTTTAAACCCTACCTGCGTGTTATACGCCGATAACTTTCTGTAGCCGCATCCCCCGCACTTCCGGGTTCCGGCGAGGGTGCGTGTTATACGCCGGAGCGTGTAATACGCCGATAAATACGGTATATCATAAACAAGAACAAGGAAGACATGAAAAAAATAGAGGATATTAGTAGTCCAGTCCAATGCCCCATGATTTTGATAAATAAATATGCCTTAAAGGGTAACAACACAAAACCCCTCTTTTTTAACCTTTTATAGCCCGCAGTAACATCACAGTAACTACCGGTCAACACAGAAGAAGTGAACAGTGACCAAAGCTCCGCGTTCTCTGTCTCGGCTGTTTGTGCGACTTCTTGGTTTTCTCTGCGTTAGGCCGGCTCACGGGGGTCTTCTTACAACAACGCCGGCTCTTTTGACACTTTTTGGAGTATTTCCTAAACAGTGATTATCAGTGAATAGACATAAAATACAAAGTGTATGTCCCTCTTGGGAATTTTAGAGGGGTTTTAGTGTGTATGGCTACTTAAATGGGATCAGACTTAAAATGTGATTTACTGAGAAGGTGGTAGAGAAATTGAACAGCCTCCCATCAGAAGTGGTAAGGGGATTTGAAACACTCATGAGGTAGGCATAAAGCTGCCAGGAATCTAAGTCATGATCAATGACCGATTAAGATCTGACTCTGCTGTCAAGTTCTATGTTTCTATGTGATTGGGGCACTCTGGCAATGCAGGGGTTACCTGTCATGAACGGAATCTTCACAGCCTGACAGGAGGAGTGATCGACAGGTGTGAGCAGCCTCTGGTGCGCATGTGCAGTCAACACTTGGATATGACTTATACCCCTTATATGCCATAGTGCCCTTTGCTATGCCTTATACCCAAGATATGCAACTCTGCCCCCAAATATGCCTTATA
Source organism: Spea multiplicata (assembly GCA_009364415.1). Taxonomy (NCBI): domain Eukaryota; kingdom Metazoa; phylum Chordata; class Amphibia; order Anura; family Pelobatidae; genus Spea; species Spea multiplicata. The sequence continues at coordinate 7,112 of VKOC01022877.1, forward strand.
CCCCTATATGTCACTGTGCCCCCCTGATATGCCACTGTGCCCCCAAAATATGCCTTTATACCCCCTATATGCCACTGCCCCCCCCCCCGGAAATACCCTCAGGGCTCCATACTCCGTGGTGTGTAGCAGGGGCAGACACCTGGGAGGGCTCCATGGTCCATACGTGGTGGGGTTGTCCGGCGTTGCAACCGCTGTGGGAGTCGGTATTCTCTTCTCTTCGTTTTATTTGTCATTATGAGTTGGATATTCTTCCAGAGACAGCTCTCTTACACACGTTTGATGATACCCCACCTTCTCATACACGAAAATCAGCGATTCACATTCTCTGAAGATGTCAAACTGTGTATAGCTAGGAAATGGAAAGTCCCCCCCCCCTTCTATTGCAGAAATTATCTCTCCTCTAGAAAGGCATAGAGTTATGGAAAAAATGTCGCGCTTGTCGTCTCGCACCATTCATTTGGATGATCGAGTTTGGCCTCTGTGGCTTGACAGCCCCGTCTACTCCGAACATTTTCACTAATGTCTCCGACCGCGCCTGGCTTTCACTTCCCACTTTCCGAACTCCCAGTCCAGTACCAAATGTTGTCGAAGTGTTATTGTACCGATTATCCAGATGTCACAGGATGTACTCTCTTATATTCCACATTATTTTGTTTTCTTATAGTATTTAGTTCTGTACTATTACTTGGTTTACGGATTTATACCTGTCTGAAAAATCTCCAGATCCGGGTTTTGCTCTCCGGTACACAGCTGCTTCATTATGTCCAATGTGTAAGATGTATTTTCTGTGCTAATAATACAGTGTACACGGCCCCTATGGATTGTCATCCTTTTGTCAGCAATGCTGTATGAAATATGTGTTACTTTATATATCTAATCTGTGTCGTATGCTATGATGCACTGTACTTCTAATGTTGTACGGCAATTTTCTAACAATACTATGCTACAATTCGGATCTCAATAAACTTTTATTTGGAAAAAACCTCATTGCACAGACGGCCACCGGCTGCCAGAGAGGGGGATACAGGTCCCCTGCAGTGCTTATTGGTCATTCGAATGGACTTTTAACTGTTGGAGCTGGAAGACCAGTGGCCTCTGTCGACCAAGTTGCACCAAGTTAACCCCTGAAGGCGAGCCAACGGATTTCCGCTCCCGTTATCTATGCAGCATCGCAGGGGTTAACAGGAGTGGAAATCCGTAGGATCGCCGTCAGGAGCTAAAAAGGCCATGCGAGTGAATGAACCTATTGGCTCTTCCCACCCACTGACTTGCTGTTGGGTGAATAGATAGATAGAAAGGCAGACAGACAGAAAGAAAGACATACAGATAGATAGATAGATAGATAGATAGATAGATAGATAGCACCACCACAATCCTTTTACTCATCACTAAAAAATTTATTTTGTTAATGTCCATAACAAATCACAATAAAAAAAAAGAACTTCCATTTTATTATAATAAAACATGAATCCACAGTACTGGTATAAATACATTTCCTATACAATAAAAATCATTTATAAATCACACACTGTGTATTAGATAAAATTTGAATTAGATGGTGAATTAAATATGAAAATTGGAGTCATAAAATGTGGCACTTCTTCTTTATAACTATTTGTTCACCAATATGAACTACTATATTCATCTTATACATATGTAAAAGGTTACGCTTCTGCAACACAATTAAATTACAAATAATGAACAATTCAATTTAAATAATTCTAAATCATTTTAAATTTCAAAATAGAATTTTTAGATCTACATTAATTTTTTTTAAAGCATTTAAAAGGTTTTTAATTTAACAAGATTATCCAAAAATTATTCCACACCCTTTCTACATCATATATTGAGGAGGAATAGGAGCGCTGTAAAAGGCAGCCTCTCCGAATACATTAGAGGGAGAGGATTTCAGGAACCGAACGTAGGCCTGCATGGCGCGGTTGATGCTCTCGGAAAGTTCCAATTTGTCTTTCAGATCCTCCAGGGAGTTCAGGAACTGGCAGTCTGGTGGTGACAAGAAAACCAACATGAGTGGACAGCATTTATATAAATTAGTAACTAGCAGTTAAAATAAAAAGTTGCATTGAGGTACTCGATATACAGCGTGTCGGCACACATGTGGGCTGCAAGTCCTGTGAAAATGGCAACCTCTACAAAAATATCCGCTAAGGCAATATAAACAGACTCTTCCCCAAACTCACGCACCTGGCAGATACTGCAAAGACCCACTTCTGCAAAAAAAAGTTGGCATAGATACCCAAAAAACTAGCACAACCCTTGCATTTTTAAAAAAAATCTATACTTAGCCTTCCAGACGCTGTTACTTTTAGATGACTTGGAGCATATACTCACCTCTTTTTTGATGCAGAGGATTTGGTTCAGTTCAGCTTTGGTTCTGCTAAGCTGGGTCTCAAGATCCAGGATTTTAGACTGTGTTTTAAACGTTTCAGACGTTAGGAAGAAATCACCTAAGGCGCTCTGTGGCACTTTAGGTGTCCACCATATACGTCCTACCTGTTCTGAAAGATAAGCGTTCAGCTGGCATGCCATCTCTGCGCAGTCACGATCCCGCTCTTCTAAGTTCCACTGGCTCTGCTGGAGAAACTCTTCTTGGGACAGAGGTGACACTGGGGAGCTGAATGGGGAGAGCAATGACATGGGGGGGCTGATTGGGGACAGAAGTGACACTGGGGACACACTTACATACACACACACACCTATTTTTTTGTTTTTAACGAATACAAAAAATATTATATAGCCTGTACAAAAATAAATTGGTTTACTAACCTTCTACTTCCACTTTTGGGGGGTTTCATCTAGACCTCCATCCCCTGGTAGCAGCAGACTGTTTTCTATGCTGACAGGAAGTCACTGACCCGACATCCGGTGCTCCAGCAGTCTGAGTGCGAGGGGGCGGAGCTTTCACCTCACGCAGCTCCCATCACTATGCGGCCATCAGATTGATGGAAAACTGATCTAAACGGCCGCTGGGTGCTGATGCCGCCGGCGGGAGCTACTTTAATACTTTTAAAAAACAATTAATATGACAAGCCGGATCGGGGCAAGCAGCGTGAGGGGTGAAAGCTCCGCCCCCTCGCACTCACCTTTCACCCCTCAAGCTGCTCCTATCACTTGGCGGCCATTGCATACGGATAATAGGATAATATAGCAAAATGTGGTTAGTCAAGTAATGCCTGTTCATTTAAGTAGCATTTTTCTAGCAAGAACACTTCAAAACTGAAAAGCTGAAACAATATTTAAAGAGGAACTGTCGCTGATAATATGAATAAAAGGGTCAGTCAGGCCTATTCCTTTAAGGTCCACCGTGCCACCAACATGGCTGTCCCAATAGTCCTTGAAGAGGAGTCAATGATACTGATTAAGATAAAAATGTAAAGACTGCACTTTCAAGGCTCCACATGAAACAATGTAAAGAAACTCTGGTAAATGTTATAAGTCAATAAAGTAAGATTTACCACAGACAGAGAATGCATTGATGAGGACACTGGACTAGACACAGAAGGGCATATACAAGCAGCAATTTAATAAATCTGGTAATTCCACTAATAACTAAAACCAAGAAATGCTCCCCATGTACATCGAGAAAACACTCAGCCACGACAACCACTGAACATCACAAGCTAGCTAAATCAACTCCCTTTGTCTTCTGATGGAATGGAAATGAAATCCCAAATCCAAGGAGCATCGATATGAATTTTACCTACGGCCAGAATTCACTTTAGGAAATAGGGTTAATATTTTACCTCTTCAACTTCCAGATCCTTTAGCGTCTCTAGAGTTTTAGTCTCTTTGTCGCACTTATCCAGCTGCTTGCAGACTTCACGAGCCTCCATCCGAGCCTTTTCAACCTGTAAGAAAATAATGACTTCAATTTCAGGAGAGATTCTCATGCGTAATTTGCCCATTGATTAACGAATATCTGTAGACAAAATCTATGTTCTCACTTTGCCAATCTCCAGCCATTTTCAGCTGGAGATCAGAGCCAAAATGTGATTGGAAACAGAGCAAAACTTATAAATCATATTGTCTTTTCCATGTAAATGATCTCCTCATTTAGCAGCAGAGGCCCTATTCTCTTGGCAATGTAATGTAAAATATCAACATGTTAGACACAGCAAAGGAGAAAAACCCAAGAAATTTAGATTGTGGCTAGAAGAAGCACAGTATTAGTGGTGTACCCGCAAAATATCCACATAACAAACCTGATCTTTGTAGGTATCCACCAGACCTTCATACTGATGCAGGGAGCTCTTCAGCTGTTGTACTTCATTGTGAGAAAATGCCAGTTTCTCCTCCGCTGTGGCCAAAGTAGACTGCAAGTGACAGAAGGAGTGCATTGTTTATTTAAACTGTTCACATACACAATTCAGCGAGAGAGAGAGAGAGATTTACACAAGGCAAATTATTTTATTATCTTCTAGCAGTTCTGTTATAAAACTAGAGAAGTGAAGAAGGACGATAGTAAATAAAGTAAAAATCTTCATCCAAGGTTCCTGCTATGGATTTGGTGAAACCTCTAACTTGTTCAGTGCACCGATGACCTTCTCCATTTCACTCTTCTCATTCATATAGGCGCTGTGACGGCTTTTCGAGTTGTCGATGTCAGACAGGGACCTAGCCAGTTCTGCATTCTGCCAAAAAAGCAAATACATATTGAGCAGAATGAAAAACCAAAGAAAAACACAATTATTTTATCATTTTACTTTTCTGTAAAATTATTTGAATTCACCAATTTTGAATACTAAAAATTACAAACATTCATTACTTTTTGGGGAAGGGCCAACTGAGCTTTTAAAAGTGTCAATTTTGGGACAGTTATATAGCTTCATCTTTACCTTTCAGTCCCTTCTTTTATGTTCAGAGAATGTAATTTGCTTTGGAATTGCATCAGCTATAGAGGATAATCACAGTAATAACCGATACGATGCCTTAGTACAGAAATACGTGCGCGCCAAGTCATAGAGCCTACTGAGCACCTTGGGACGACTTACTTTTTCTGCAAGCTGTGCGTTTAGTGTTTGCACCGTCTCCTCGCTGCGTTCGGCTCGCTGTTTCAATGCTCTGTATGTGAATGGTATCGGGCATCTAAAAATGGTTCTGGTCACCAATGCAGGCGCGTTAATTAATGAAGAGCTGAACGACTACCTATATGTTGCGTTATCTTTCTAAAAATATTCAGTTGTTTTTAAGATAAAATTTAAACTAGGTGTAAGTAGCAGTTTTTGAGGTGGACATAACAACAAATACCAAATGGTGACTGTCATGATTAACTCATATAATGTAGTGGATGCATGGAATGGTAACCCAGCAGAGGTGGTTAGTTTCTTTGTTTAAGCATTCAATGAGTTAATCTGAGGTTGCTTTAATGTGTTTCTTTGTGCATGCCCTCTGTATCTGTTCTGGCTAGAGGTGTCATCTTCCCAAAGGACCCCTGTGGTGATTCATGGCCTAACAGATAAGGATCCTTAGTTATAGGAATTCCATTCCTATCTTAAGTGGAGGGGTTTCCATCACCTTTACCCCACCATAACTTATTGGCACATCAAAGATGGGACCCAATTCTTGGGGATGGTGTCATATAATCAGTCATGTGGTCAGAGGGGCGTTTGCTTGCAAAAGTCTGATTTAGGGACAATGCAGCGACCTCAAGGCAGAACTCCATGATATACTCTGATCGGAACAACATCATAAGAACCATCTGGACTTAAGGAGTTCCCACAGGCCTGCTTATTGGAGAAACTCGTGAGTGAGGGTCCTGTGTTTAAGTCCCATTGTTTTTAAGAACTGTTTGCCTGTTTTATTTTCTTTTGTATGTCTTGTTTTTTGTAATTCTGGCACTGTGTAATCTTTGTCTTCTTGTTATTAAAATATTCAAAATCCAAGTCTGTCTTTGGGCTCTAGTATCGATATCCACAAACCCTAAGAGAGGATAACACGTTACCATATTGTTATTACGTTCTACGGGATATATATATATATATATGTTGTGTGCCCGGGGTGGGTTGATATATATATATAGAGATAAAGGTTCTAATTCGGATTTCTCACGAATCCGGTATCAAAATCGTGAGTGGTGGCAGACTACCTGGGGGGATACAGGCAGGATTTGGGGGTTAATTTGGTATAGCTTGTGCCTTGTTAAGGGGTCAAGTTAGTAAATCCAGAGGCCTGGTGCTATTAACCCCTTCATGCCCATGCCCTTCACACAGTCACGGCTTGGCAAGTAGTCCTGACCGTGACAGTGACCAAGAACTTTAACACATTGCGTGAATGGCACCGGCATGCTCGCTCTATTTTATGACAAAAAGAAGAGGCTATTTTAAGGAATAATAACCGGACATTAGACATAAGGCACGGAACGTACTGGTTTCTCAGTGACGGAGTCAGACAGTTTCTTCATAAACAGTTCTTTGTTGTTGTTTTTCTGTCTGGGGGGTGAAACAAAAAAGCTTAAAATCTAAAGCGAGGATTTTCCATAAGCACAAAATTAAATGAATTAGAAATATGCACCTTCCAGTGGGGTCAGATCATCATGTAACCAGTTTTGGACCCATCTGTCCTCCTGTAACCTAAGATGAACCCCCAACCAATACATCGGTCCTGCTCAGTGGCGGAACTACCGGGGTCGCAGGGGTCGCTACTGCGACCGGGCCCTGGAGTTCTGCCAGACAGGGGGGCCCAAGGGCAACTCTTGGGCCCCTCTGACTGACAGAAATCCAGGACTCGTCTGCTCCCCGCCGCCGCCTGCCTCAGCGCTGCCCAGAGTGTAGTGTTGGGAGCGTGAGGCATTTGTCTCGGGTGCCGGCACTTCACGATGAGCGCCGATGAGCGCCGGCATATGATGGTAAGTAAAGGGCGGTAGGGAGGGAATGGGTAGATCGTGAGAAGGGGGTAGGGAGGGAGAGGGTAATCGTGAGAAGGGGGGGTAGGGAGGGAGAGGGTAGATCGTGATAAGGGAGTAGGGAGGAGAGTTGTGAGAAGGGGGGTAGGGAGGGAGAAGGGTAGATCGTGAGAAGGGGGTAGGGAGGGAGAGGGTAGATCGTGAGAAGGGGGGGTAGGGAGGGAGAGGGGAGATAGGGAGGGAGAGAGGGGAGATCGTGAGAAGGGGGGTTAGGGAAGGGAGAGGGGGAGATCGTGAGAAGGGGTTAGGGAGGGAGAGGGGAGATCGTGAGAAGGGGGGTAGGGAGGGAGAGGGGAGATTGTGAGAAGGGGGGTAGGGAGGGAGATTGTGAGAAGGGGGTAGGGAGGGAGATAGTGAGAAAGGGATAGATGGGGGGGGCCCTTAACAGATTCTCGCACCGGGGCCCTGAGGTTTCTAGTTACGCCCCTGGTCCTGCTTCTAGGTGTTTCTGGAGCCTACATGTATTTGGAAAGCTGTAGAGGAGAATAAGTTACTTACCTCTCTGCAATGCTGCTCCCTAAGTGTCCGAAGTGCCTTGTTGGTGCCTTCAGATGTACTCAGTACTGTACATCAGTGGAGGACATTCTCTTTTCCTGTACTGTTTACTGTTGATTAAGAAGAAGCAATGTTACTTAGTGCGCAAAACAAAATATGCTTTGTGTTATTGCAGAAAACAGGCAACAATGTTTGGATATCCTAGCCTGAGAACATCAAGAAAAAGTAACCAAACTACTTTCAGGCAGGGATACACATAATTCCGGACTCTTGTTTGTGGCCCTTTAGGATTGGAGTTGCGCATCCCTTAAGGAAGAATTTAAATAATTGAAATTAAAGAATCTTTTGTGTTATTGCGGTTTGTCACATAGACCGGTTTTATTCAGAAAAATACTGATCATTTAGTAACTAGGGTGGAAATGGTCTGCAAAACACACTTTTGTACAATTAGAAAAATGTAATCCTGCATCTCCTAAAACCAGATAATATGAATGTCATTTCATCGACGGTATCACGCAGGATCCCCGCTTGCTTGGCAGCCTCTGAACCGTCCGTCTCGGGTTCCATCCGTTTAGAAAGGAGGTGACACTTGCAGCTGATGTCTCTGGAACCTGTAATAACATATCTAATGAAGACCCGCATTGCACATTTATATACATATTTCCATAATTTGGTAATTTTGTTGGTCATCGTCATAAATATGATGGGTTGCTGCCATTGTAAAGGAAAACACTTATTAAAAGTTCCAACGACCCTTCACAATTTTACTATTGCAAGCTTATGTAGGTAAATGTTTTGTGAGAGGCTCAGATAAGTCGCTCATTTTAAAGATGCCTGTGAGGTCCAAGTTTCTTTTTCCCCCCAGTATTAGAATCTGGCTGTCTTGATTTAACTAAACCGACCCAAAGGTGCTGCTTCAGGCAAAACATTAATTGCACTCTCTAGTACGATAAGCAGTGAAGCTTCAAAGAAAACCTATCAGTGCCTGGTTTTGGGTCACATGTCAAGCATTCCCGGCTAAAATTGTGAATAAAGTGAAATTTGACATGATTAATTATTTCCTGGAAGGGTCTCTGAATAAGTAAGAGGTCCCTAAAGCTGCATTTTGTTAGTAAAGAAGGTGGAACAGCACCTTTAACACTCATGTATTTTGCAGTGTAGCGCATGACTAAACAATCTTTTTTTGAGAATACATACCGATTTAGGTCCTTCTCTTCATTAATACGCTCTATGCTCATTTTCAAACGTGCGTTTTCATGTTCAGTCTCTTCCAGTTCCAGTGACATTTTGGCGAGTTTGTCCTTCTGCTCCTCCAGGAGCTTTTTGGAAGCAGACAATTTCCCCTCATAACGCTCCAGGACGTGTTCTTTCTTCTTGAGCTCCACCTCGTGCTTTAGGGTTTCAATCTTCTTTTCGTAGGTGTTGATCTTGCGGTGGATGGTACCTCCTTCTGTAGAAAGGTCACTGAGACGCAAGGCTGAGACCATCTCCTCAGTATCTGGAGGTGTGATATCCAAACGATGTGTAATTCCCTGCAGAATCAAAGTAAAAAAAATAATAAAATGATAAACATAAACCGCCATGACACTAAAATAGGAGTTCTCTGTTGGTGGAGAAGTCAATGTATCCCCGCTAAAACAGTTTTTCCAAAATTATGAGTTGAAAAAACATCAGTAAAAAAAATATCATGTTTTTTGGGGATCAGTGAGGCAAATTCTCCCCACTGATCAAACAGCTGCCTCTAGATAGGAGCAGAGGGTATCTGTGAGGAGAGCATTTGGGACTCATGCTCACAGTTTTGAACACTCCTGAGATGTAACCAGGGCTCTTGGCGCTTGGGGTAGAGTCAAGGCTCCATGCCACCCCGACATCATACCTGTTTAAGAATGTAATGGGAGATGCAGGGAGATTTCCGCCAAGCGGCTCAAGTGAATGCCTTTTATTGTCAGGCAAATACCGGACGAATGCCTAGGCCACATACTTCACCTTACAGATTACATAGATCTCTTTGCTCAAAAACAGCTTATAGTTTACAAGTCTTCACGTAGCTTCCAAAGGACGGACCATACAACTTCTGAAGCTTTAGATGTAATTAGTATCTGTAAGGATGGCTGTTCAAAAATTACTCCTTCCGGAGCCACATCACGGCTAAAAGGCAAGCAGTGAACTGCGGAAATATCATTTAGGAGTGGACACCTTACCTCCTGCTTCAAGCCATTGCCACAGGCAGATGTTTTTCCGGGTGGGATCCATGGGACCTTTGATTTGATCTTCGTGGTGCGATGCAGGTTTGTAGTCTCACCTCTCATTTTGCTCTCTGACGGTTATTCCGTAAAAATCTAACTAAAAAAACAAACAAAAAAATTTCAAATGGTTATGGCACTGCCAATGTCTTTGCAAACTGGCCTGTTGGAAATAATGCATTGCTATGTTTTTAAACAGACCATTTTAAGCCACCTGCTTTTTGGCATCAGGTACCAAGACCAAAGGAAACGGTCCAAGGTACAACATGATGGCCATCAGCATCCCCCACCTGTGATTTATTGGTGGCTTTATGACCCTTCTCAATGTGGACATGGACCGGAGTATTTTCACCCACGTGAACATGTAATGGTGGAGAAGGAGAACGACCTTTAATTGCTTTTATTTATTTTTTTATCTGGTCGACCCAAGAGTCTGAGTTAGGAGGCAATTACCTAAAGTGGGACAAAAAGTCGAATGTAACCAAATCAAATAAATCAAACATGGAAAAGTATTTTAAACATAATTTACTTGAATATTTACTATGGATGAATAGTTTAGAATCTAACATCGATCAAATAAACTTAAAACCAACGACTTTAACCCAAACTATATCAGAATGGAATATCATAAAAAAAAGAATAGGCTTACAAAATAAAGTCATAAAAACAGTACACATAAAAACTTTACAATATATTATCGAAGACTTTATATTGGATCGATGTTCAATCCTAAATACTTTAACCATCTCTGATATAGTGTCAAATAATGAGATTTGTCTATTCCCAGATCTGGTAGAAAGGATACAACTTTCTAATAAGGATATTTTTCAATATCTACGCATTAAAAGTTTTCTGAGAAAACATTTATTGTTCATCAGTCCTCTCAAAGATCTTCTTGAGGTTATTTTTTCTCATAAAAAACTAAACAAACTTGTGACTAAATGCAATGAACTAATTAGATTAAGTAACAATACTTTCTCATCCCCTAGTCTAAAATCCTGGGAAATTGATTTAAATCTAAAAATATCTTTAAAAGGATGGAATATAGCAGCCTGTCAAATAAATAAGGTAGTTCATTGTTTAAACTTTGTGGAAAACCAATATAAATTATTATACAGATGGTATTTAACTCCTAAAAAATTAAATAAAATGTACCCTCATTTGGCCTCCAACTGTTGGAGATGCGGTGAACAAGATGGTTCTTTTTTACATATGTGGTGGCTTTGTAAACTAGTTGCCCCAATTTGGAATTATGCCTTTGAATTGTTTTACCAATTAACGAACATAAAAGCTGATAGGGACCCCAAGACTGCGTTGCTTCTCCTAAATATAGTACATATTCCAAAAGAAAAAAGACCGCTAATGATACACTGCTTAGCAGCTGCAAAAATAACAATAGCCAGAAATTGGAAATCCACTGAGCTGTTTCAAAAGGATCACTACTTAACTCAAGTGATCCATCAATTAAATATGGAAAAAGACATTAGTTGGTCCTTTGATATAACAGGTAGAACTACATGGACTTACCTAAATTGGTTAAAAAAAGCCCAGGACATTGCGAGACAAAAACAAAATAAAGATTAAAAATCAATGAAAACAACTTTTCTCTCCTCTGAGGTCTCTCCCCCAACGTTTATTCAAAATAATTCATTTATTTATTTATTTTTTGTTTGTCTAGTGTCTGATGTTCAAATATTCGTTATTGAATGTTTCTTTAACAGTTGTATATCATGAACGTCTATGTTTGTACACTTTATACTTTCTAATAAAAAATAAATAAATAAAAAAAAATAAAAAAAAAAAATACAAAAGAACTATTTTTTGTAATTAAGTTGCTGTAATGTATTTTTATAGCAAATAAACACTTTAAATAAATTTGGGCTTTCTAATTGTAGCCAATTTTATTTTTTAGAATACAAGCAACGAGTCAGAAATCTGATCTCTGTCTGTATGCATTTACCGAAAGGATGGTAGATAAATGAAACGGCCGTCCGCCAAAAGCAGTACAGACTAATACGGAAAGGGAACTTAAACGTGCATGGGATAGGCTTAAAGCTATAAGATATAGTATAACTTTTAGCGTACAGGCAGCTTTCTTTATATTCTTTGGCCAGTAACACGTTATCAAGCACCCAGCCAGCATACTGTGACAGCTTGATAGACATCTCACTGTCATGCGGATCCTTCAAGATATAGGAAGGAAACAGACAAAAAGAGAAAATAACACCCGTTGGATCCATGATGTCTCAGTTTATTCCTTCCCTCATCCTGATGTGATTTTAAACTTGACTGTCATCCAAGATTATCCTTCTTCAGGGTGTAAAGATATTTCCATACTCACGGGTTATACTGTGTTATTTGCTCTAAGTACTGATTCTCCGGCTCTTAGATCTCGGTTAGGATGTGTGCCCATACGAATGTACATTCTGGGCGTCTTCTGCCCTAATACGAGCCTTGGGTTTCTGCCCTGTCCAGTATCTGTCCTTATGCATTTCGTTTTGTATTTTTATGACACACACCTATACCATTGTATTACGGCTCCAGTGCCCTGGCCGATTATGCATGTATTTTCAAGCCGATTGTTTTTTGTTTTCTTTTTGTGAATGGGCTTTGGGGTACCGTCCTGCTCACGATTGGTTCTTTTTTGTTAATATGATGTACCACAATGCATTATTGTAAGCTCTCTTACTACACTGTGATGTACTGTGTTGTTTGCCTATGCACCCCTTGCAATAAACGGAGAATTTATAAAAAAAAAAAAAAAAGATATTTCCATACAAGCACTGAGCCTACAGAATAAGTCATACTACAATAAAACCATTTATTTTTGTAGATTGTAAGGTTTTGAGCCGGCCCTCTGGTTCATCTTAGACCATCTGTTCGTGTCTGTGAAAGCGTGTACGTGGTCTGCAACAATGTTTAGGTAGGTGGTTTGTGTCAACGTAATATCCAGGACCCAAGGTTTCCCAGCAGAACATTTCCCAAAGCATCACACTGACTCTGCCGGCTTGCCTTCTCCCCATAGCGCATCTGGTACCGTGTGTTCTCCAGGTAAAAAACACACATGTAGCCGGCCATTCACGTGATGTAAAACAAAACGTGATTCACCAGACCAGGCCACCTTCTTCCATTGGTCCAGTTCTTATGGCCACGTGCCCATTGTAGGCGCTTTCGGCAGCATGGGCACCCTGACTTGTTTGCGGCTACTCAGCCCCATATGCCGCAAACTCAGATGCTCTGCGTGTTCTGACACCTTTCTATCAGAACCAGCAGTAACTTTTTCATCAAATTGAGTTAAAGCATCTTGTCTGTTGGATTTGACCACACGAGCCGGTCTTCCCCCCCACGCGCATCAATGAGCCTTGTCCGCCCACAACCCCTTTACTGGTTCACTGCTTTTCCTTCCTTGGACCACTTTTGATACCGACCACCGCAGACCGGGAACCCCCCACAAGAGCTGCGGTTCTGGAGATGCTCTGACCCAGCCATCATATTGAGGTCAGGCTGAGTAATTTAATAAAAAGATACTTGCTGTGTTATACAGAGGCCAGGATGTGTTATACAGAGTTTATGTTACTGTACTTCTACAAAGGTCAAGCTGGATGGGGTTGCATATAGGTCAGGCTGTGCTAAACGGAATTCAGGCTCTGTTTTCGTTGATCGCCTCCTTAACTCGTTTAAAGCGGGCGTCCGCCACCATAAAGTGTATGGCGGACGTTGATTCCCTGGCGACGGGCCAGACATGGCCCCTGATGCCGATCTCGATGTTGCTGTTATACAGAGGTGACACTGTTATACAGACATCAGACTATGCAATGTTATACAGATTGTGTGTAATATAGAGGTCATAGTTTCTTTTGTTATACAGAGGCCAGGCTATGTGCTGTTTTAGACAGCTCTATGAATAAAGAATTTCTTCTATTTTTGCTTATCCGTCACATTTAACTGTTGTAGATCATCCAGATGATTTGAAAAAAAGATGTGTGTTTGCAGTCACACAATTTTCTGTGTCCACTAGATGGCGCCTATGAGCATAATTGCTCATTTATTTTATTCCCATAATGCATTGTCACTAGTCATTTCCACAAAGGATGAAATAGTCTTCTCCTTAGAAGTCATAAAGTTATCTCTGAGAATCATAAGCCATCTGATTAAGAAACTTCAAGATACGAACCCCTGTCTTCACTCACAAGCAGGCAAAAGTGGTACGTAGGTGTATTTCTGTTTAATTAATTAACACATGGCTGTTTCAAGCCATGTGTTTTTAATGTAATTGACTGTATGTCTGATGATTTGTCTTTCATATTTATCTTCTTTATTTAGTTCTACAGTATTGATGTAAATGTCTTGGTTGGAACCTGATATGTGCATTAAACACCTGTGAGATAAGAACTTCAGCCTTCTCATTGTGACTAAGGAGCTCAGTGAAGGCCTTGAGATGACAAAGCTGCATGCAAAAGCCATGAAGAGATGCCACATGTTTGCTAAGGGAAGTACAACATTAGGAATTATCACATTAATTATTAAATGACTGAAGCAGCCATTGAGCAAGTAAAGGCTAAACAAGCAAGCACCTTTAAGTTAGTGTAGTGGAATTAGCAGAACTAGTTAACTACTACTGAAGTTTAATTGTGCTGGTATTTCATATTCATTGTAAGGACAACATTTTTCTTTCACTGGATGGCTTTATTAGAAACTATAAAGACTAAATTGATAAGTAAATGTACATATGGTGTGTTTAGAACAGACTAAATGCTAAACCTGTCACATTTGAGTATTTTTATTTTTGCATATGTCATTCATGTGTGTTGACATTTATTGTTATGTTGCATTGCTACCATTGCTTACATTAGAACTTTTTTACATTTGGATATTACATGACATAGTAGTGAAAAGATTTAACATGTCAAATGCAAGTGAAAATACAGTGCTGTCCACAAGAGAAGTTAACCCTGCAGACACTACTTCACAAGACATTGTCAATACACAGCAAGCTGAGGTGGATGCACAAATCCAACAGCCTCAAGTGAGCGCAGGTAATAGACATTAGAGGAGGCCAACGTACACGCACACTCACCGAAAGAGGTAAAGCTCTACAAGACATTAAATTATCTAAGAAAGGATTTTGAACAGAAAAAAATAGAAGATGGAAATATCAGATCAATGGGTTGAAAAGAGCCATAGTGATGACGCAGAACTGATTTTTGAACTTGTGAACATCATTAATGCCACTCAGTCGGAGGTCGACTATATTTATGATGACATAAGAAGTATCTCAAGCCCTGAGCCTGAAATCCAAAAAAAAATGACACGTGCTATGCAATCACCAGCACTCAAAGGCTCAATGCTTTCTCAATAACGATGTGGAAGACATACCCTGGCCTGATTCGGAGTCAGTTTTTGAAACCACTGTGTCCAGCATGATCTCAACAACCTCCAGTAAGCTAAGATCTGGTTCTAAGATGTCCAGTCAGTTTTCCCACAAGTCACTACAGAGAAGAAACAAGAAGCAGCAGCTGAAGTCGCAGCCACGCAAGAGGTAATTAAAATAATGAAGACACAACATCAGTATGAGGATGAAATTAGAAAACTTGAGGCAGAGGATGCAAGGTTAACAGCTGAGAGAGAAGCTCAAGAAAGGGAAATAGAAGCTGAGCATGCAAGAAAAAGAGCTCAATTTATTTCAGAAAGCAGCAGTGTAAAAATTAAGTTGTAAAGGAAGAAGAAAGAAGTGGAACGATTGGAGGAACTAAAAAGGCACAATGCAGCACAAGCATGACTACATGTGTATGCTGAAGGTATCAAAAGTGAAGATGAAGAACAGCTTTTGGCTTCTCTTCCTCAACAAACAAAGGAAAGTTATGTTTCTCAACCAAGCGCTCCAATTTCTCTTCCTCAGCCATTCCTGCTCACCCAAGCAAGGGCTCCTTTAAACCAACCCCTTTATCCCCCTCAAAGGGTTAAATTCACCCAAGATCTCATTTCTCAATCGGCTATATTTACAACCTCTCATGAAGCTTCTAAAGACCTTGTGAAAGCACTCGCTGAAGCAATTACAGCCAATAGGATTCCAATTCCAGAACCTGCTGTTTTCTTTGGAGATTCTCGGAAGTATAATGACTGGAAGTTGTCTTTCCACACATTAACTGACCGCAAGAACTTACCAACCCAAGAAAAGCTTTTCTTTTTACGCAAGTATGTAAGTGGCCCGGCAAAAAGAGCTATTGAAGGACATTTCATGGTTGGAGGACACTTCATGGTTGGAACAGAAACCGCTTATTATGCTGCCTGGGACATACTCGATGACAGATTTGGAAATCCGTTCTTAGTTGGAAAGTCATATTGTGACAAAATACAAGCATGGCATAAGATTGCCACCAAAGACAGCAAAGATCTCTGTGAATTTGTAGATTTCTTGAGCAGTGTTGAATCAGCCATGCCTTATGTTTCTCAATAAAGAAGCTAGAATTGCATGCAAGGCCATCACCTTACTGCAAGCAATAAATCCAACATAACAAGAAAGATCTAAGCAAACCGATCAAGATTATTTTAACTCTCAATGCATCCGCAACTCAAGTGCCAAAACATTCACTACTAGTTCCAGGGAGAATACTAGCGTCCTGTGTGCCTTTTGTAAGAGACATGGCCACACTCTTCATAAGTGCCGTAAGATTATGGAAAGACCAGTTGAAGAGAGAGTGAAGTTTGTACAGTCAGAGAACTTACGATTTGGTTGCCTTAAAACCGGTCATAAGTCCAAAAACTGCACCTCCAGAAGTCTGTGTGATAAATGTGAATGGCGTCACCCAACATGCCTACATCAAGATCGGCAGAATAAAGATCAGGAACAAAGAGTTAAAACCAATCAAGAGCAGTCAAAAATCAATCAAGGATCTGCAGAAAGAACAGCTGAACTACGGAGGATACAAGAGTCCTAACCAAGTAACTTCCAACAGAGTTATTCAAGAAAGAAGTGACACTCATACACTTTATCAATTATTCCAGTATATATCTCAACAATAGCTAAACCAGATAAAGAGATCCTAGTGTACGCCTTACTAGACACCCAGAGTGGCACTACCTTCATCTTAAAAGACACAGCTGAAATACCTGATATTTAGAGAGCCGGTCAAACTCAAAATTTCTACAATAACTTCTAAAACAAAGGTTGTATCCAGCCACAAATTGAATGGACTACAAGAAAGAGGCATCAACTCTGAAATAAGAATCAATCTACCAACAACTTATACCAGGGACTACATATGTATGGATACCCAGCTGAATTTATTTAAAGAAGAGCTAATGAAAGTACATAATGACTGGAAAACTGATTTTAAAAAAATGGATGAAAGCCTCAAATGAAATGAGCAAAAATATGAACATGAATTTGAGATGAAAGCCATAAAGGAAGATCTCATTCAAAAAGAAAATATAATACGTGTCTTAGAACAAAAACTTATAGACACTGGAGATAGATCGCGTAGGAAAAACCTAAGAATTAGAGGCTTACCTGAAGAGATCAAACAGGACTTGATTAGAGGCTTCCTGAAAGAACTATTTACAGACATGGGCATCTCTGAAGCAGAAAGAGAAGACGTCACTGAAAGAGTCCATAGAACTGTAAAACCTAAAATCAACACGGACACGAAACCAAGAGATTTATTTGTTTTTCCACCTTTTATATGCGTCAAAAAATATTGAGATAAGTTTCAACACCTGTTTTTTCCCCCAAGATCTTTCATTAGGCACCAGACGAAAGAGAAAGGGATTCAAAGATGTAACTAAAACCTTAAGAGAGAAATATTAATTATGCGTGGGGTTTCCCAGTAAAATTGAGACTAAGGTTTGGAAATCAGGTAGTTATGCTGACCTCGGTTGAAGAGGTTAGGCAATGGTTAAATGATAACCCCACATAAAATTCATATACATATATGGTAGCCGTGACATTATGGAAATGGAGGTGACATTTTTTTATTTTTTTCCCCCTTATTGGATAAATATGCACTAAATACGCTATGTTTTACCTTTATATTGTGTAGATGAAGGTTCATATGAAGCTTAAAATAATATGGATTGATAATGTCTGTTAATAATGTCTGCTTATGAAGGTTTATATGAGTTTTTATATATATATATACACGCATATCACAGGATATGCACTTTGTTGGAGAGGTTGGCACCGAATATGAAATTACTTAACTATATATTGTGTTTGACAATTTGTCCTGATAATGCTTGTTCATGAAGGCTCATATGAATTTATGGTATATGTGCCTATGTTTTCTTTCTTGTTTTCTTTTATACATCATGTTTGACATATATATATATATATATATATATATATATATATATATATCACTTATTTTATACACATATGCACTTTATTGGAGAAATATGCAATAATATGTCATATAATGTTTGCTTATGAAGGCTCATATGACCTCATGTTTTTTTTTGTTTGTTTTCTCATACACAATGATACACATATATATCTATTCACTACATGCACACGCACTTTATTGGAGGAAAAGGCACTAAATATGAAATGTCCCACTCTGATATGTTTTAAAATGGTAGAAGAAGGTCTAAGTGAAGTTCACAATAATATGTTTGGATAATGTTTATTTATGAAGGCTCATATGCATATGTGGTACACAAGCGTAAGAGTGTTTTCTTTTTTTTCCTCTTACTTTTTTTTTTATAATTGTTTGACATATACATTTATTCACTATATGCGCATATGCACTTTATTGGAGAAATATGCACTAAATATGCAATGTCTTACATTATACTGTGTAGATGAAGGTTCATATGAAGCTTCAAACAATATGGCTTAATAATGTTTGTTAACAATCTCTGCTTATGAAGGTTTATATGAGTTTTTCCTCTTCCCTTTATATATAATTGTTTGACACATACATTTATTCACTATATGCACTCTATTGGAGACCATATGCACTAAATATGCAATGTTTTACCCTTTTACTGTGTAGATGAAGGTTCACATGAAGCTCAAAACAATTTGGCTTGATAATGTCTGTTGATAATGTCTGCTTATGAAGGTTTATATGAGTTTTTATATATATATTTATATATATATACACACGCATATCACAGGATATGCACTTTATTAAAGAAGTTGGCACTGAATATGAACTGACTTAACTATATATTGTGTTTGATAGATGAAGGTTATTACAAAGTTTATAACAGTTTGTCCTGATAATGCTTGTTCATGAAGGCTCATATGAATTTATGGTATATGTGCCTATGTTTTCTTTGTTGTTTTCTTTTATACATCATGTTTGACATATATATTCACTTATTTTATACACCTATGCACTTTATTGGGGAAATAGGCAATAATATGTCATATAATGTTTGCTTATGAAGGCTCATATGTCTTACCTTATACTGCGTAGAAATAGGTTCATATGAAGCTCAAAACAATATGGCTTAATGCTTGTTAACAATGTTTGTCTATGCAGGCTTATATGAGTTTTGGGTTTTTTCACCTTAATGATATATATTTACGTCTCGTTCCTCATTTTTTATGGATGTACTATGATTTCGGAGATTCAAAAACTGTTTCTTCGGCTTGTACGTGGTAATTTGGAGTCCATTATATTTGTTGCATGCAAGAGTTTTATGAATGTATGTGTTTGGATGTTTCAAACTCGAATGAGCTCGATCATTATAGAATGTAAATTGTTTGAAAGAATTGATTAAAATGACTACATTGAATGTACAGGGCTTAAATTCTCCTCAGAAAAGATATTCTCTATTTGATTATATGATTAATGAGCATATTGATGTCTGCTCTATTCAAGAAACTCACTGGGGATATACACAGACTAAATAATAAAAAATATACGGTAATAGAATATTCATCCTTACTGCATAAAAAGAAAAGAGGGGTTGCGATTTTAAGGGCATTTGTTTGTAGAGAACTCATCTGTACAGATTAATGATCTGTTTTCCCAAGAAATAGTTACCAAATGTTTGAGGAAATGTTATAATTTGTTGGAGGAGATTGAAACCTCTCTATGTATTAAAGCCCTGACTTCTTGGCAACAAGACCTCTATATCGAAGTTGATCAAATACAGTGGATAAATAGCTTAGTTGAGATAAGTAAAGTTTCCCACTGTTTAAATATGGTAGAATTGCATTATAAAATCATGCTACGTTGGTATTTAATTCCTGAATATATCCTCCATGTGTTGGAGATGTGATCTAGACCAAGGTACATTTAGACATATTTGGTGGGACTGCACTAAGATTGTGCAACCCTGGCATGAAATGTTTGTGCTAATTTCAGAACTTAATAAATAAAGTCATTTTACCAACTTCAGATAAAGCTCTCCTACATTTGGACTTAGTTAACATAACTTTTTTCTCAAAGAGCCTTGGTCACACAGTGTCTGTCGGCCATGAAGATATCTATAGCAAGGAAAAGGCAACAAAGGACCTCAATAAACATAGAAAACATAATCGATCAAATAAAATACCAATGTTTAATGGAACGTGGTTACTTTCAAGCAAATCAGAGACTACATAAATTTAATAAAATCTGGATGCCCTGGATATCCAAATATCCAATCAGTTAATGAAATATATACTAGACCTATAAATTATTAGATCTGAGCCTCTACGAGTGAATGAGTGGTTTGAGTGAATGAGTTTTTTTTTTCTTTTCTTGATGTGATGGGTCTGGAGATAATTGTTGAATCTCCCGACTTGTCGACAATTTAGTAATATTGGTGTTGATCTTGCATATTACAGATATGTTATTAATACCTATACAAATCTATGTTTTTATATATCTAAGACTATTAATGAACTATTAATTAACTTATATATAACTATAAATATATATATATAAAAAAATGATCATTATTCTGTATTAACTGTTTTGTAACTGTACTACTACTTAATATAAAAAAAAAACTTCAGGTACATACAACCAGGTGGAGGAAGGAATATCTGTTAAACTTACAACAACGAAGTAAATGGAACAAGAGCAGACGAAATGCCAGGCTAAATGGCATTGTTCTACACCAAGATAACTTAGCACCATGAAATCAGTGGAAGCTAGCCAAAGTGGTAGAAGTCTTCCCAGGAAATGACGGCAGGGTCAGAAAACTGAAACTTCTTGTTACTCACTAGTAAGCCAGTGTATCTAGAAAGACCCATACACAAAACAGTGTTATTACTTGAAGCTCATTAACGGAAGTAAGGGTAACGTGCTTCATGTGTACAAAATGCGTTTCCTCTAAATGTTCATTATAGGTTCATGTCAATTTATGTGTTATAACATCAGCTCATTTAACCCCTTCAATCCCAGGGGTTTTTTGGTACCTCAAGTCCCAGAGCAATTTTGCCATTTTTGCTCTATGTCGGTTTAGAGATTATTATCCTTTTGTTGTGAGTAGTGTACCCATGTAAACTATATATTG
>VKOC01022878.1:0-33392 GCA_009364415.1 Spea multiplicata
CTGGCTGCCGGTTCCTCCGGGTCCACGGATCTTCCGCCGCCGCGGAAGAGAGGGAGGCCGCCGGCTTCACCGCAGCAGCATCAGCCACCACGGAAGAGGGGGAGACCCCCCACCTTGCCGCAGAGCCGCTACCGCCGCGGAGAAGGGGGAGACCCCCGACCTTACCGCGACAGCCGCAGCCGCCGCGGAGGAGAGGGAGACCTCCCTCCTCCGCAAGACAGCTCTTGCCGCCGCGAGGACGGGGAAGACCCCGCAACTCGACACGGCAGCCACCACTGCCTACTGGAACCTGGTCCGGACCTACCGCGTGTACTCGCTCTTCCGCACGCCACCTAGTGGCGCCAGCCGGTACTGCCGGTCCTTTTAGAAATTTGAGATCTCGCCAATCCCAAAATGGCCGCGGACCGGAAGTGACGTAACGGCATTTTGAATTTGTGGCGGGAAAATGCTAATTGATGACTGCACTTCCTCTTTCTATTTAAGAGCCTCAGAAACCTTCCAGCCTTGCCTTCTGATGGTTGTACCTATCTCGTATAGTGTCTGCTCAGTACGCGTTCCTGTTGATTTCCCGTTACCGACCCGGCTTGTTCCTAAACCGATTCCTGGCGTTTGACTCTGGCTCTCCTTACGTTTATCCTGACTTCTGGCTTCCTGACCTCGGCTTACCCTGCTACAATCCTGACTTCTGGCTTCCTGACCTCGGCTTGCTCATTGGCTATTCTATACTGGACTCTGGTATTCTGTCTATTGGACTTGCACACGCTGCTCTACCTGATTACAGGTTCTACCATACGCTGTGCGTGACAGAATCAGAAGGCCAACATGAGACCTGCATCGGTAGGACAGCAGAGCTCCACGGAGGATCGTTTGGATGGGATGGATCACCGTCTGGATCAGTTTGCCCAAGCTCTCCAGACATTATTGCAACGCACCGACCCAGCGTTACAAGGTCCTCCGGCAATTGCGGTCCATCCACCCCCGCCTGTACCTGCTCATCTACCTCCTCCTCAACGATATGTGGCGAGCCCGCAGCATGCAGAGGGTTCCTGAATCAATGTGAGATTCATTTTGAACTTTCGCCCTACGCCTTCCCTACTGAACGGGCTAAGGTGGGCTACGTAATCTCTCTGCTCACCGACAAGGCACTGGCGTGGGCCTCTCCACTTTGGGAAAGGAATGCTCCTCCGGTTCGGTCCTACTCTGAGTTTGTCTCGACCCTTCGCTTGGTGTTTGACGTTCCTGGAAGGAGGAGTACGGCATCCGCATCACTGTTCTCCATCCGCCAAGGTTCTTGTTCTCTCCAGGACTATTCCATTGAATGCCGTACCCTGATGGCTGAGGTCAACTGGACTAACGAGGCACTAGTCGCCGCATTCCTTAATGGACTATCCGAATCCCTCAAGGATGAGATCGCGGCTAGGGATCTTCCTACGGATCTGGATGCGGTGATTCAGTACGTCTCCCAGGTGGATTTGCGTCTTCGTGAGAGACAAGTTCAACGAGAGAGACTGAGGCTACAGGAGAGAGGAGTGAGGGACACCATGCGCCAGTTTTCTCAAGTTCCGTCCCCAGCCACTTTGCCTGACTCCGCGGAGGAACCCATGCAGCTGGGGGCCGCTAGACTCACTGAACAGGAGAAGAGCAGGAGAAGAAGGGAGGGGTTATGCCTGTATTGTTGTCACGTTCTGCCCAGGCTGCGGAGCTGCATATCTGTCCTGTTTTAGTTTCTCTGCTTTGCTTTGATCCGTTCCTGGATTTCCTTTTGCTTTGCTTTATTTTCCATTCCTTGCTTCTGCTCCGGCTCTTTGCTTCAGCTCTGCTTCCTTTATTAGTTGTGCCCCACCTGTGTGTTCTGTTTGTCTCAGTCTGCAGTCTAAGGTATGTCTCAGTGCTGTATGTTTGGTTTACATGTGTGGTTTGTTTTGTATCTTTGTCAGCAGGGATTAGCGTTAGGACCCACCGTCATTGGAGTACTTTGGCGTAGTGGTGGGCTAAGCATACTATGGCCATATCATGTGACGAAATCTCCAATAGTTATCTTGTAGTCCTAGGCTAGTTTCTGTATTCATGTTTGTCTGTCTTTTATGTACCTTTGCCCTTCTTCCTTGTATCATCTGAGGATTCTGGTTCCTCTCTCCTCTCCCCATGTCCCAGTTAAGATTTCCTATCCTTGCTTAAAGGAAGAAGCGTCCGAGGGTTCCGGCTCCTCACTCCTTCCCCTGTGTTCCTTGCCTTCTTCCCTGTCCTTTGTTGTGCCCTGTACTATGTATGTCTTGTCAGGTTATGTTTATTCCTTGTCTTGTGCCTGTTTATACTTTACGCTATTCATGTCATGTTTCTAGCCACTTCTCGTGCATATCTCATATCATGTTTCTTGCCTGGTCTCCCTTTCCCTTGCTGTGTTATGTCTGCTATATTAACCCTTTGCTTAGCTTCATTCTCCCAGCCTGCAGCATCCTGCTCGTGATCCATGTGATATGCTTCATGCCTGCTCCAGGGTGCCTGCAGGATTCGTTTTGTTCTGGACTACATCTGCTGCCATATCAGGGCGCTGGTGTTTGGCTGCGCTACCTAGGTGTTCAACCCTGGGCGAGTGTGGTCACCCTGCAACCAGGCCCTGCCCCAGACTCCACTGCTGCATCGTGACTCCTGCATACTACATCGGGCGCGCTGGGTCCTTCAGTCACCAGCTTGGACCCAGTCCGTGACACATGGCTGCAGGCAAACGGCCAGGAGTTCGCGGAGTGGAGTTTGCAGCACCCGTCAGCCCTTCCAGTGGGCCTCCGTACCCGTCAGCCCTTCCAGTGGGCCTCCGTACCCGTCTGCCCTTCCAGTGGGCCTCCGTACCCGTCTGCCCTTCCAGTGGGCCTCCGTACCCGTCTGCCCTTCCAGTGGGCCTCCGTACCCGTCTGCCCTTCCAGTGGGCCTCCGTACCCGTCTGCCCTTCCAGTGGGCCTCCGTACCCGTCTGCCCTTCCAGTGGGCCTCCGTACCCGTCTGCCCGAGCCTGTTCCTGCCTGAGCCTGTGTCCGTTCCCGTACCCATGCCGGTACGCATGCATGATCCACTACCTGAGCTTAAGCCGGTACCCGTGCATGAACCAGTACACGTGCCTGGCCCGGTGGTACTCCGTTCTCGTCCGCCCTTCCAGTGGGCCTCCGTTCCCGTACCCGTGCCTGAGCCGGTACACATGCATGATCCACTACCTGAGCTTAAGCCGGTACCCGTGCATGAACCAGTACACGTGCCTGGCCCGGTGGTACTCTGTTCTCGTCCGCCCTTCCAGTGGGCCTCCGTTCCCGTACCCGTGCCTGAGCCGGTACACATGCATGATCCACTACCTGAGCTTAAGCCGGTACCCGTGCATGAACCAGTACACGTGCCTGGCCCGGTGGTACTCTGTTCTCGTCCGCCCTGGAAGAGGGCTTCTAGCCATGCCGTGTGCCCTGGAAGAGGGCTTCTAGTCGTGTGCCCCGCAAGAGGGCTTCTCCTTGTTTCAGTACCTGCCTTGCTCCAGTACCTGCCTTGCTCCAGTACCTGCCTTGTTCCTGAGTTGCGGCCAACGCCCCACTAGTGGACTCCCAGGATGAGTGCCTGCATCCGGGCTACCCTGGTCGAGTACCCTGCAAGTGGGCAACCTGCCGTGTGCCCTGCAAGTGGGCAACCTGTTGTCTGAACCCGTGCCTGTGCCTGAACCCGTGCCTGTGCCTGAACCCGTGCCTGAACCTGTACCAGTCGTGTCTGCCCAGCAAGTGGGTTACCTGCCGTGTCTGCCTTGTCAAGTGGCTTATCTACCTTGCCTTCGTTTGGACTAAATGTCAGCTAGAGTCAACTTCCTCAATCCTGTTCAGACATACTGATTCCTGTTTTTGGAGGAGATTGGTCTACTAGCGGCAGTGTTGGTCATCGAAGGACTCCTACGTTTTTCAGACTCCGTATGCTGGTTCCTGGGTCGACTTGTGTCTTCAGTCTTCCGTTAGAGAGCTGGGCTTCCTTCTGTTGATGTTTCTGTTCGCGTCCAGAGGCCGCTCTTTCGGAGGGGGATTGTGTCACGTTCTGCCCAGGCTGCGGAGCTGCATATCTGTCCTGTTTTAGTTTCTCTGCTTTGCTTTGATCCGTTCCTGGATTTCCTTTTGCTTTGCTTTATTTTCCATTCCTTGCTTCTGCTCCGGCTCTTTGCTTCAGCTCTGCTTCCTTTATTAGTTGTGCCCCACCTGTGTGTTCTGTTCGTCTCAGTCTGCAGTCTGCAGTCTAAGGTATGTCTCAGTGCTGTATGTTTGGTTTACATGTTTGGTTTGTTTTGTATCTTTGTCAGCAGGGATTAGCGTTAGGACCCACCGTCATTGGAGTACTTTGGCGTAGTGGTGGGCTAAGCATACTATGGCCATATCATGTGACGAAATCTCCAATAGTTATCTTGTAGTCCTAGGCTAGTTTCTGTATTCATGTTTGTCTGTCTCTTATGTACCTTTGCCCTTCTTCCTTGTATCATCTGAGGATTCTGGTTCCTCTCTCCTCTCCCCATGTCCCAGTTAAGATTTCCTATCCTTGCTTAAAGGAAGAAGCGTCCGAGGGTTCCGGCTCCTCACTCCTTCCCCTGTGTTCCTTGCCTTCTTCCCTGTCCTTTGTTGTGCCCTGTACTATGTATGTCTTGTCAGGTTATGTTTATTCCTTGTCTTGTGCCTGTTTATACTTTACGCTATTCATGTCATGTTTCTAGCCACTTCTCGTGCATATCTCATATCATGTTTCTTGCCTGGTCTCCCTTTCCCTTGCTGTGTTATGTGTCTGCTATATTAACCCTTTGCTTAGCTTTCATTCTCCCAGCCTGCAGCATCCTGCTCGTGATCCATGTGATATGCTTCATGCCTGCTCCAGGGTGCCTGCAGGATTCGTTTTGTTCTGGACTACATCTGCTGCCATATCAGGGCGCTGGTGTTTGGCTGCACTAACCTAGGTGCTCATCGCCTGGGCGAATGTGGTCACCCTGCAACCAGGCCCTGCCCCAGACTCCACTACTGCATCGTGACTCCTGCATACTACATCGGGCGCGCTGGGTCCTATCAGCCATCTGTTTGGACCCAGTCCGTGACAATTGTGGCCTTTCGGGGCATTTCCTGAGGAGCTGTTCAAAGAGGCCGGGAAACGCTCGCACCTAGGTAGGCTGAGGGGACCTACTATAGGTGTGATCCGACCATCCCCTGAAACCAAAGTCACCCGTATGACGGTTCCGGTTCGAATAAGCTGGGCTAAGGGCTCTGTGGATACCGTGGCCTTCCTGGATTCCGGTGCTGCCGGGAACTTTATTGACTCTAAATTCTGTAACCGGTTCCTGGTTCCCACCCTTCCCTTACCCAATCCGTTATCTGTGGAGGCTATCGACGGGAGACCGCTCCTTCAGGAGCACATCACTCTTCACACATCACCTCTTACCCTCTTGGTGGGAGTGGTTCACAGCGAGTCAGTCCAGTTTTTGGTCATCAACTCTCCTTCTGTTCCGATCATCCTGGGGTTTCCATGGCTGCGCAATCACAACCCTACAATTGATTGGTTTACGAACCAGATTACGGCCTGGAGCAGCGCTTGTATGGATCACTGCCTCTCACCCGTAAAGACTGTCCCCGTAACACTAAGCTCCATTGGAACTTCTTTGCTGCCAGATCAGTATCGTTGTTTCGCGGACGTGTTCAACAAGAAGGAGGCGGAGAAACTACCTCCACATCGTCCGTATGACTGTCCCATCGATCTACTCCCTGGTACCATGCCACCCAGGGGTAGGACCTATCCGCTTTCGGTTCCAGAGACTAAAGCCATGGAGGAATATATTGAGGAGAATCTTCGTCGGGGATTTATTCGCCGCTCCACGTCACCCGCTGGAGCGGGGTTTTTCTTTGTGAAAAAGAAGAATGGGGAGCTTCGCCCCTGCATCGATTACAGAGGGTTGAACAGAATCACCAGACGCAACACGTACCCCATTCCATTAATCTCCGAGCTCTTTGACAGACTGCGCGGAGCGACAATCTACACCAAGTTGGATCTGCGGGGTGCCTACAACCTTGTTCGAATTCGCGAGGACGATGAATGGAAGACGGCATTTAACACACGATCAGGACATTATGAGTATACGGTTATGCCGTTCGGGCTATGCAATGCCCCAGCCGTCTTCCAGGAGTTCATTAACGATTGCCTCAGGGATTTTCTGCAACAGTTCGTCGTAGTATACCTAGACGATATCTTGATCTACTCCTCAGACCTTTCCACCCATCGCACACAAGTGGCTCAAGTATTAGACCGTTTACGACAACACGGGCTCTACGCCAAGCTGGAGAAGTGCGAGTTCGAGGTTTGCAAGGTGCTATTCCTAGGATACGTCATTACCCCGGAGGGGTTTGAGATGGACCCTGCTAAAGTACGTGCTATCACGACTGGCCGCAACCTGTGGGTCTGAAACCACTACAACGTTTTTTGGGGTTTGCTAACTACTACAGACGTTTTATCAGAGACTATTCTAAGATCGCGGCGCCCCTAACGGCTCTCACGAAGAAGGGGGCCGACACGATGGTATGGCCGCTGGCTGCTGTTTCCGCTTTCAGTCAGTTGAGGGAGAGGTTTACCACAGCTCCGGTGCTCCGACATCCGGATCCCCGACTACCTTTTGTCCTGGAGGTAGATGCATCCGAGACTGGGGTAGGGGCTATTCTCTCTCAACGAGCCTCTTACAGTGGGCCACTACACCCGTGTGGTTACTTTTCTAGAAGATTTTCTCCTGCGGAGAGAAACTATGATATCGGCAACAAAGAACTTTTGGCTGTCATTTTGGCCTTAGAGGAATGGCGACATCTTCTGGAGGGTGTACAGGTTCCAACCTTGATCCTGACGGACCATAAGAACTTACAATATATAGAGTCCGCGAAATGTCTGAATCCTCGACAAGCCAGGTGGTCTCTGTTCCTGTCCCGGTTTCCCTTCGTTTTGACCTACCGTCCGGGGTCCAAGAATGCCAAGGCCGACGCTCTCTCGCGGATGCACACCTGTCCT
Source organism: Spea multiplicata (assembly GCA_009364415.1). NCBI lineage: Eukaryota > Metazoa > Chordata > Amphibia > Anura > Pelobatidae > Spea > Spea multiplicata. Next base: position 7,038 of record VKOC01022878.1, read on the forward strand.
GAGGAGGAGAATCACGAACCCGAGAATATTGTACCAGCAACTAAGGTCTTAGCTGCCACCCACCTTACCTGTCTTACTCCTCTCGTGGATCATATTGCCAGATTGCAGTCACAAGCTCCGGGATCTCTACCTACGGGCAAGCTGTTCGTTCCGGTTCGTTTCAGGTCTCGAGTTCTCCGTTTATCCCATGGCTCCAGAACGGCAGGACACCCGGGGGTTGCACGCACAAGGGATCTCGTTTCCAGAACTTTTTGGTGGCCAGGATGGGCCAAGGACGTTGTTTCGTTTGTCCGATCCTGTACCAAGTGCGCAGCTAACAAGTCCTCCAGGAGAGCGCCCGCCGGGAAGCTCCACCCTCTGCCACTCCCCTCAGCACCATGGACACACATTGCGATGGATTTCATTGTCGACTTACCGAACTCCAGAGGGCATACAGTCATACTCATGGTGGTGGATCGTTTTTCCAAGATGGCTCACATGATTCCATTGAAGAAATTACCTTCTGCTGCTACATTGGCTGATGTCTTTATACGCGAGATCGTCCTGCTCCATGGACTACCTACCGAGATTGTTTCCGACCGAGGCTCACAGTTCATAGCACGCTTCTGGCGTGAATTCACCAAAGCCTTGGGCATTACTCTGGCATTCTCTTCCGCGTATCATCCCCAATCTAACGGGGCAGCTGAAAGGGCTAACCAGCATCTGGAGCAGTATCTACGCCTGTTCATTAACAACCACCAGGACAACTGGGTGGATCTACTACCCTTTGCTGAATTTGCCCGTAACAACTCCGTGCAGGAATCTACAGGGGTATCCTCGTTCTACTGCCTATACGGTTTACATCCTCAGCCTTTCCCTGGGGCATTTCCCGTCTCTACGGTTCCGGCCTTACAAGAAAGGCTGGTTGCCATCCGGGCTACTTGGTCGTCTGTACAGGAGACACTACGACTCGCGGGCAGGCGACAAGAACGTCAAGCAAATAAGAAACGTTCTCACGCCCCTGCTTATTTGCCTGGAGAGAGGGTTTGGTTATCCACCAGATATCTCAAGCTAAGGGTACCATCTATGAAGTTGGCTCCACGTTTCATTGGTCCCTTTCCTGTAATTCGCCGGGTCAATCCGGTAGCCTATGAACTTTCGTTACCCCGAACCCTTCGGATTCCTCGAGTTTTCCACGTCTCCCTTCTGAAACCTCTGGTATGCAATCGCTTTACTACCATAAGACCACCACCGGCGGGCACCTCTGCAACAGATTCCCTTCGGCGTTGTCCTCAGATGATTCTGGCTACTCGCAGGCAGCAGGGGAGTGTGCAGTATTTGATTCACTGGAGAGGTCTTGGTCCGGAGAGTCGTTCCTGGGTTCCCGCTGCTCGTCTCAACGCTCCCCGTCTGGTACGTGCCTTCCTCGCTAGGAGACGTGTGGGTCTTGCCAGGGGTCGCCCGGTGGGCGCCCCTTCGAGGGGGGGTACTGTAACGTACCTGGCTGCCGGTTCCTCCGGGTCCACGGATCTTCCGCCGCCGCGGAAGAGAGGGAGGCCGCCGGCTTCACCGCAGCAGCAGCAGCCGCCACGGAAGAGGGGGAGACCCCCCGCCCTACCACAGCAGCTTCAACCGCCGCGGAGGAGAGGGAGACCTCCCTCCTCCGCAAGACAGCTTCTGCCGCCGCGAGGACGGGGAAGGCCCCGCAACTCGACACGGCAGCCGCCGCTGCCTACTGGAACCTGGTCCGGACCTGCCGCGTGTACTCGCTCTTCCGCACGCCACCTAGTGGCGCCAGCCGGTACTACCGGTCCTTTTAGAAACTTGAGATCTCGCCAATCCCAAGATGGCCACGGACCGGAAGTGACGTAACGGCATTTTGAATTTGTGGCGGGAAAATGCTAATTGATGACTGCACTTCCTCTTCCTATTTAAGAGCCTCAGAAACCTTCCAGCCTTGCCTTCTGATGGTTGTACCTATCTCGTATAGTGTCTGCTCAGTACGCGTTCCTGTTGATTTCCCGTTACCGACCCGGCTTGTTCCTGATACTGATTCCTGGCGTTTGACTCTGGCTTTCCTCACGTTTATCCTGACTTCTGGCTTCCTGACCTCGGCTTACCCTGCTACGATCCTGACTTCTGGCTTCCTGACCTCGGCTTGCTCATTGGCTATTCTATACTGGACTCTGGTATTCTGTCTATTGGACTTGCACACGCTGCTCTACCTGATTACAGGTTCTACCATACGCTGTGCGTGACAGGTAGGCTGGTAATTTCAGGTGCGAGGTGTGGAGGAAATGTGACAGAACTTATTTTCTGATTCCTATACTGAAAATAAACACATGCTCTGATTTGTGAGCAGTAGACTTCATTAAACATGGACCTTGAATTGCATTTTACTTAAAGGGCTCTTTAATAAAAAATAACCAGCTTATTCAAAAGAGATTTTTATTATATATATATATATTATATAAATTTTCTAAAATTTATGACAGGTAAAAATAATGTTGGCTCTATCAGAGAAGCCAAAGTCATGTAAATGTACATTTGAGACTGGAGTGTTCGTATTAGTGTTTTCTTCTATGGCAAAACTATCTTTCAAGTTTGAAAGAGCAGAGATAAAGGGGATGCTCTATTAAGATAAGTAAATTTCAGTAGTTACATTTTTAGTCTAAAATGTTTGGGGAACCAGTTCAGGAAGTGACAAAGTGTGGCAACAGATAAACAGTGATGATTTCAGTAGACAAGTCCGGATGAAACAGGTTTAAGTGGATTGGTGAGAGGTGGGGTTTAGAGGCAGACCGATTAAAGAATTACACTAATCAAGAATGGACATAAGGACATAAATAGTATTTTAGTTGTGTCTTGTGTGAGGAAGAGAAAAATATTTTGTAGCAGGAGTTGGTGAGCAATAATATGTAAGGGTAAGGCAAATTATGTTAAATAAAGGGAGACTCGCAGCAGGACTGCTGAAAGGTAAGTACAAATGGGGGATAGTGTAGATAATAGGGAGGAGGGAGAGGAAGGGTAGATAATGACCCCTGGAGTCGGCGGGGGGCGGCATTTTAAACTTCACCTAAGGCGGCATTATGTCTTGGGCTGTACAGTGGGTATACAGGATACAACAAATATTGAATGTGCAAATGGGCCAAAAACGATTCTGACAAAGTTCGGTCCCTGGCCGTTCAGGAGCTTTTGTATTTTAGGAACTAAATGTGCTGTTTGATGCACTCATTCACTCTGTGAGTAACGAGAATGAGAGTGTTAGAGAGAAAGTGATTGTGGGCCAACAAATTTAAGATGAAAATTCAGAGCATTTTTCCCGATTCCTGAAGGTCTGGCCCTGTTTTCGTGGCTTCGTACAAATTGCAAAGTTCAATAAATTTGTACGAATCTAAATGCAAAAGACTAACAAATAATGCATAACACAATTCCCTGCTCAAATGAGTTTACAATCTATAAGGAGTTGGGATATATTACACAAGAGATAAAAGTGCCACTCTTTATGACGGACCACCCACATAAGTAGATATCATTATATCATTGTAAACATTGGTTAATCATATTAGTGGACAGTTGAAAATAAGGAGAGGATTTTGGAAAGGTAAGCTAGAGGTAGGTGGGAGCAAGGAAGTTAACATGTCATTATTCATGGACTGGAGGCAAGAAGAGAGTTGGATAAGCCAGGGAAGTGTATACTAGAGGACAGGAGCAGCCCTTGAGAGTCTTATAAGCATGAATGAGAAGTATAAATCAGAGCAAAAGATCATCAGAAGAGTGGTGAGAGCCGGTAGGAGCGTATTTCACCTCCTTGACATTACTTTGGACCTTACAGGACATCTAGCCTCATTTGTTGTCTTTTATAAGAAACGAACTCCATGTATAACACCAGTTCCATAATCCTCCTCTACCATGTTACGGATTTTCTTTCTAAAAAAAACCCCATAGCTATGTTGAAAACATTAGCAGGCGTTTTGGAGTTTTTTCAATAAAATTCTAAAAAAACAAAATTAAAGGTGCTTATTCAAACGCACGCTACAGCCCTTTATTTTATTACAAAATCATAAAATGAAAATACCTGCTATCACCACAACATAAATATTTTATAGGTGTATGATAAATATTACTATTACACAAGTGGCACAGAAAAAAAGTGTTTACATTTTACTATTATTATAAATACAGTTCACATGAATTGGTAAAATATATACTGTATATATTAATAATTACGTTGACTAATCCCCTTTGTTTTTTGTATAAAGTGTAAAGGTGCACATTATTTAATGCTAAAGGACAAGTGAACAAAGTTTCTTTTTGTGACATTGAAATACTTACAGTCAAGTCATGTATTTTCTGTATCCTGCTCAAAGGAATCGCAAAGTTAAGGCTTTAAGAGAAGACGAAAGCTGAAAGAAAGAAAAGGCAAGTGGGATTACCAGGCAAACAAGAGAGAGAGGAACAGCAGAGAGTGTGAGCTTCAAAGAAGTAGACGTTGAATCTCGTGGTACACATAACGATCAAAAGCAAAACAAAAGGTAACATTTTTGTGTTCACCTCACCTTCAAAAGCTGGACTACAGCAGCACAGAGGAGAAAGAGCTTAAAGCTATGCTTGTCTATGAAATGTTATTCTGTTTGAAATGTGCATATTGCGCTGAATAATAAACATGTCCTTCTAACACTTTCTAGCTATGAACTTTACTGTATAATTTAATGTAATATTTCTAATTGATGTATTGTTCATTTATGCTAAATAGTTTGCATTACAATAGCCTTTACAACGCAAAAGCTTTGTACATATTTGATAAAGCAAAAGGCAGTAATAACTAGATTTAAGAACATTTGGAGTTGCATTTTTTTTTACTGGTGACTTATTATAAATATGTTCCTATAAGTATTTTTATGAATTATTTATTATTGTACTTTTTATAGATTTTATTTCAGTCTTCATTGTGGGCAATATATTAGGTAGTTCCTACATTATCAAAAAGTCAAAAAGTTTTTTTTTACATATACACACATATATTTACATACAGTTTACATACAGTATATATATATATATATATATGTACAGAAGCATCATATGATGCTAATGGACAAGAGGGGTCCTTGGCTGATTGAGAGTGAGTTTCCCCTTTCGTTGTATAAATGGGATATTTGTATAGATGGGATTTTTAGGGCTAGACATTAAACATTGTATATTTACAAAAGTATTTTTTGTTTGATGGTGCAGTCAGAACTAATTTATCCCTGTTTCTGTTCAATGAAGCTTTATTAATCTCTACATATAAGATAGAGACGATTCATTCTTCAATAGTGGGTCAATGAAAAGGCCTACCTATGGCAATGTATTCTGACACTCCTTAAGACTAACAATAATACACTCTAGCTGATAGTATATTATTGGAAACATTCTCTTCACTGCATAACGTTCTACAGTTCATCCATAGACCAGGTTCTTCTGGTCAACAATTTCCTGAACATTTAGAAGCTTTGTAAAGGCTCTTGATAATTTCTTATATAATGCTTATTTAAGAGAATTCTACACTATTGTCATTAGTTGTATTTTTAAAGATGTCATTAAAATATGCATACTTTAACAACAATATCATATTTGATGGTTTTTTCAATACTATACAAACCACACCAAAAATTGTAAATGTTTAATAACAAAATATAACAAATAAGTTGAACTTACCAAAGATAATTACTTATTGGTTTTAACATGTATCCAATAATCTTAAGAAATATGGTCCGAAATGGCAGCTGAATAAGATTCATTTTCTCATTATGAACATTGCTACTGTCTAACCATGTTGTTTGATTCTGGAAATTGTTACTTATATTATTTTTTCAGATTAGAATATGTAAAATAGTAAGTTAAGTAATTATGTCTCCAATAAGATCAAAAGTCTTCTCAGATTGGCTTCAAAACTCAAAGTGGGTTTGTCAGTCAGAGTCTTTTTTTTCTGAAAATTGCTTAAAGTATGTTTTAGTTTTTGCAAAACATGATTTATTTTTGATAATATGATGTATTTTTGGCTTTCCTTTATTCCACAAGATAGAAACTTCCCAGTAGTGAAAATATAATTGTCTGATCCTGCAATAGAAAACTACCATAATTATGTGATCATTTAAATGTAAAGTTCAGTTCATGTCATTCATAAGGCTGATTTAGTTTATTTCTGCTTGCCTGCTATAATCTTTTTTTTATTTTCATTAAGAAAGAATAGAATTATAAGAGATGGGGCATTTTTTTTTTTGCTAGCTTCTTTCTCTCTTGGTTCCCTACAGTACATAACCTAGGGTAATGAGCCATATAAAATACAGGGTTATGGAGGGACTTATATGATACTACATTTAGTTAATTTATTTTTCTTTTATGTTGGTCTCCATTTCCTTATATATAATGATATATTTATCTGGGGATGGAAATTGATATTTTAACTATTTTTAAGGCCACTTTAATTATATGAATTAAACGTTAAGTTTTAGGGGATCACATTTGTTCACATTTGTTTTCTATTATGCATTCTTTAGGGTTACCCACTAGTTGTATATCTTTGTACAATAGCTGTTATTGATTTGACCCCGCAATAGCCCTGAGCCTAATACCATGCTTCTCTGAAAACCTGGCTAATGGATTAATGGATAAATCTGGGTATAATATGCACATTTATATTACTTGAGTTAGCTGCAACTTCATATCATTGTGTGCATGTATTTAGTATGATCTTGTTCTCTTAGTGTCCTTAAATAAGGAAAATATGTATTATACGTCATATTTCACAGGATATGTGTGAAATAATGCTTACATGTTTTATAGGTTAAACTCAAATCCATTACTTTTTGAAACTTACTGTCACATTGGTGGTAAATAGTAGATGACGGGTGTGGAGGTAAATGCTAGGAGATAGACAAGGAGCTTCCTTTTGTCAGGCATAGGGAAGCTTCGAAGAAAAGTCTCTGCTTCTGTCTTATTCACCCCAACCTCCTAATAGATTATAGTAGCAGGCCCTTTTCTCATTTCTCTAACTGTATATCTTATAGTCTCTCAATGTTATTGTCTATTTTACATATTATCATTTTCAAATCATTACGCCTGTTCTGCAATTGGACTAAATTCCACTACTCATTTTGGATCAACCCCTGTTTTTGCTACTCTGGATACCAATCTGTTCCTTCTCTATGGACTGTTTTATCGTTAATGTGATTCTGAACTTACCCTGCCTTTTCAGACCAATTCGAGATTATCAAATCTCATGTATGTATATGTACTTGTGTGTGTATGAAAATGGGTGTGTAATGTGTGTGAATGAGCATGCATGTGTAATGTGTGTGTGTGTGTGTGTGTGAGTATGGATGTGTTTTGTGTGTGTGAGCATGGATATGTGTGTGAGCATGGGTGTGTAATGTGTGTGTTTTGTGTGTGTGAGCATGAATGTGTTTGTGTGAGCATGAATGTGTTTGTGTGAGCATGGATGTGTAATTGTGTGTGTCCGGAACCACAAGCCAGATGGAAATGCAGTGCAATCACCTTTATTTATAATAAATAGGTGCAGAGAAATAATGTCCATATAACATAGTCAAAAGTCCAAGCCAGGAGTTGACAGCCCAAGTCAAACAAGCCGAGGTCAGTATACCAGAGGTCAAACGGAGTCAGGGATGTAAGCAGGATGCAGGAGCCAGAGAGGAAATCAGCCAAGCCAGGAGTCATACACATGAGACTGCAGGGACAATGGAGAATGCACTTGGAGAGTCTGAAACCAACACAAGTGCAACAAGAGACTAAAGTGTTTCTGTTTAAATAGCCAGACTCTAGCAGGGAGGGGCTGGCTAATCAGCAAGAAATCAGGGAAGTAATTAGGAGCACATTTATTCAGAGTGTGAGAAGCAAGATGGGCGGGGGTGAAAACCTTGACAGTGTGTGAGCATGGATGTGTAATTTGTGTGTGAACATGGATGTGAAATTGTGTGTGTGTGTGTGGGGGCATGAATGTGTACTTGTGTGTCTGTGAGCATGGGTGTGTAATGTGTATATGTGTGTATGAGCATGTATGTGTAATGTTTGTGTGAACATGGATATGCAATGTGTATGTTTGTGAGCAAGGATGTGTAATGTGTGCGAGAGCATGGATGTGCAAATTGTAGCCTCAGTTACCTGTTCTTAGCTGACAGATGTGGCACCCGGTTTGGTCTTCTGCTGCTGTAGCCCATCTGCTTCAAGGTTCGACATATTGCATGTTCAGAAATGGCATTCTGCATACCTTGGTTGTAAGGACTGGTTATTTGAGTTAATGTTTCTGTCATCTGGAACCAGTCTGCTCATTCTCCTCTGACATCAACAAGGCATTTTCGTCCACTTTGCTAAAAATATAAGTATACATTTCTATTTCCCATAAGGAAAAAACTGGCATTCCCACGTATTTTTCTGAAATACTGTTATGTATTATTATTGTCCTTATTCATAAGTAATATTGTTATTAATAGCTAGGAAGTTATAACTTACTTCATTGAAAAGAGTGAATGCACCTTCCAAACAACTAATAAATTGAAATTTAATATCTACTCCAAAAATCTAAAATTCATTGATCATGGTTGGTGCCACAGCAATGAATCACTGGCAATGTTCATACACCAGCTGAGGCAAATGTATATTGTATAGTTCTATTTTTATGTGACCAGCATTACCCCCATGTGTTGTATCATAATATGAACCCTAACCCAGGGGCTGTTATGCCCAATCCATGAGGATAGGGAATGACCACACAACACACAGCAATTTAATTAAGCAAAACTTTAATACAGAACTCTTACTACAGCAGATAGAAAACAGTTATGTATGTAAACTTATGTGTATGTATGTATGTATGTATGTATGTATGTATGTATGTAGATATGTGTATAAAACGAGTTAAGCAATCAATCATTCAATATCACAGCAATCAATGCTATAGTTTCAAATGTCAATACGGTAATACATCACCAAGCCAAGTATTTATAATTCCTGTAGCTGATCAACTTGCAACTCAACAAGGACTGGGAAACCCCTCAAAACAATATTTTCGATGAGCCACTTGTCTCGAATGCAAGGATCCATCCTGGGCTGCCCGTGCGTGTTCTCGCAAACATCGCAGGTGAGGCTTCAAAGTTTGTGGTCATGGCCGTGGATTTTTATAGCTGTTGTGGGGACTTTCCAGAATCCTCTAGGAGCAAAGGTCTTTACGTCATGGTGGTTTCTCTAGGTGGGTTCTGTTCTGTGACACATGCTGGCCCTCTATCCCATGATGCTGGCCAGGCACTTTAAACAGAGGTCCCTCGTCATTTTGTTCTTATGTGGATTTCTTATAGGTATTTCCTATTCTATTCTATTTTTCTATGTTGACGCCTGATGCCTAGATTACAAGTTATATAACTATCCTTAACTAATTAACTATCCTTAACTAGAAACCACAGTGCCCTGTTGCAAAAATTACCCCAGGCCCCCCCAACTTCAACAGCTATTTTGTGCCATCATTGCCCACACACAACTGGCCTTAGCTGCCCCTTGCCCCCCCCTCCCAACAATCAACATATGTAAATACAAATACCACACACTCATACTCACTATTACACACTCCATCTTACTCAACTTACAGATCCATGCTCTCACAGACACACAAGTACATATCCATGTTCAAACACACACAAGTAAGCATCCATGCTCACATCCATCCATCCATCCATACATACATACATACAAACACATATACATACATTCTACCTCCCACCCCCACTTACCTCTCACCACTCCTGCAGCTTTCTCTCTGGCTGCTTGCGCACAGTGCGCTTCAAGTGAAGTGACCCTGGTATGTTCATGTCTCCCCGTGGTATAGAAAGGGACCTTTTCTGAACAATTTTGAACTGGCACAAGAAGACAAAAAGAAGGGGTCACAGGGATTTAATTGGGCTCCCTAGAGGCTCAGGCCCCATCCAAGGAGCTGTATTTACGCCAGTGCCCTAACCCCTTGGTAAGCAGAACATCTCCCCTCAATAAATAACATTTACAACTTGATGGAGTTAAAGTGGCCACAGCACCAACAGAAACAAAACATATAGTTAACAACATACCAGCCAACTGTTTTTGCTGTGGGCACGTATATGTACCCCACTTCAGATAGTACCCCACTTCAACTACTCTAATGGGAGGTAAATGTTATCAAACAAGGACGGATGTGCTGATGTCATGTGTATTATAGACTTAGGTTGATTTGTTTAATGAAACTGTTGTAGTTGAACCACTATTATAGTTAAAAAAGAGCTTCTGACACTAAGTGTGAAAATACAGCATAGGAGCATCATTCTAGGTCAAAGGAAGGATGGGTAAAATAATCACCACAGAATTTGTTTTACCACACACAAGACAAAACATTTGCTTCAATTATGCATTGTGCCAATGGAAGTTGGCTATTTCTAAAACATAGCAAAGTCACAGAAACTGTAACTCTCCTCCAAACACATTGACATATAACTGCTTCACTGAATCACTTTGCACCGTCATTTTACAAGACAAGTATGGCATAATGAAAAGGCATGCTACGTTATTACAAGAGGAAATGTAATCAGTTGCCACAAAAAATACTGTTTTGTTTAGTTTAACCAAAATGTTTCTTACAAACAGTGCTTTTTTATACACACAGGTATACTCATTGATACACAAACAGAATTAGTCAGAAAACTGATTAACTAAGAAGCAGACAACGTATTAAAGTATTAGAAGATTTAGCCAAGGTCAGTGAAGATAAAGGAAATTCAAACTGACTTTATTATCTTTCTGTAGTAGGATTTGTAAGTGAATGATAAAACATACTAGTATAAGGTCACAAAGCTGTTGCAGATCCATAACAACACTTTGAGGCAGTTATCCTTCTATTGAGTTCTACTCTATAGTTCTTCAATTCTTCGCCATAATACATATACAGTTATTTCAGCCATGTTGCAGACTTTAGGTTTTAGGATGGATGACAAGTCACCCAATGTTTTACTGCATTAAGGTTTCTGTATAAATGAATCAGAATGTTTAAGGAGCAATTATCAAAATTACTAAATAATAAACTTGTGCATTCTGATTCATATGAATTGCAGATTTACAGAATTTTGGTATATTCGGTGATTCATGTGAAGCCCTGAAAACAATGCCAGATGAAAATAAAAGCAAGAAGATCAGAATTTTCCTCTGAAATTTGTGGGTCCACATTCACTCACACTCTCACGCTCTCTAAATGTTTCCCCACCTTCTCTGCCAACCACTTCCACCGACCACATCTGCATCTTCTTCATATTCTATCTTCTTCCTTCTATTCTCTCTTCAATCTTTAGTTTGCTATTTTCTATCTTTGTGCGCATCTTCAAAACAAGAATTTATTTAAAAATGAAATATTGGTGACAAAGTAGGCAGGACAGGGCACAGTACAATGTGCACACTCTGCTCAGTCTATTTTAGTTGTTGAAATACTGTTCCTGAACTGTTTTTACTGCAGCCGCATAGTTACACTACCACCAAAACATCTGCTTTATAAATCTTAATATTTGTGGCAAATTAGGCATTTTTAATCTGTGACTACAGTTAATTTGGAAATGTCTGTGAGACGGAATGATTCGAGTTTTAAGGGGTTGGGCAGAGGTGGAGTTATGCATGTTATGCATGTTATGCATGTATGTCAGACAACCCCTGGTATTTCAGTCATAAGTAGGCTGAAGCCTTCTTGCTCAGAGTCAGAATTACCATGAGAAACATGCAGTAGTTCTGAACATCCTTGCTCTAGTAGAGCTAAACTCTTGTCCAAGTATGGTCATATGCTGATGTTTGGGTGGGATCAAAGGTTAAGATTGCTTGTAAGCTATTCTATGGGGGACCACTTGTACCCCATCTGATGTACAGGGCCTTAGTAAAGATGGGCACACTGCAAGGTGTCAATTGTGTCATAAGAAAGTGAGCCCGAGTTAGATGTTAGGACATGTCACCATTTTAGGTATAAGTCAAGCTTTGCTTCAAGGCAAAATGGCAGGGGTTACTCTGGGGTGGTCAATTCTTTAATATTTTTGAACATCTGGGGAATTCAGCCCTGGCCTATTTGCCAGAGCTTGTCAAAGCCACATGCTTTACTACTACTGCTCTTTCCTTGCCCTGGGGTGGACAATTATTTTAATTTCTGTTAATATTGGGGGAAATTCAGCCCTGCATCTAGAAGCTGGATGTGCCTATCTGAGAGAGCTTGCCCAGGCCAGATGCTTCCAGTGTTGGGGACATTACCAGAAGTGCTAGCTGAGGACAATATGGCGGTATTTGTGGTGACATCCTCTCCCCTGAGAATCAGGAGAGGACATCACCACATCTTGCCCTCAGTTCATGTTAGGGCAAAGTGACAGCACTTACAGTGACTTTCTTTTTCCCAGTTGGGGTCACTGCAAGCACCTCCATATTGCCCTCAGTTCACTTGAGTCAAAGTGAAGGTGCTTGCAGTGATGTTCTACCCCTACACCAATTGCAGGAGGACAACATTCTTGTGGCTTGATTTGTCTGTCTACTATTTCCTGCCCTATTCCCTGCCTCTAGGCCTCTGCCTCTGGGCCTCAATGCCCTTCCTTACCCTGGGGGATAATTTCTTCTGAGGGGGAGGGGATTCAGTGGCTGGACATGTCTGTCTGCCAGTGCCCTGTACCTTGCCTTGCATCTGCATCTCAATTCCCTTCCATACTCTGTGGACAGATTACACCTGACACTTCCCCATACAACTTACAAACCATAATTTTGGAATCCCACAGCACCATCTCCCCTGTCACCCGGGGCACCCCTACACACCCTGCAGTATACACCTTAGACCACTTCGGAAAGTCTTTGCAGTCCTTATTTCTGAGTGCTCCAAAATGCTAATGAACTCAAGTCCGATTGTATCTGTATGAAGTGTTGGCTTTTCTCTTTGTAGTGATTCACTCTCTTTCCCGTAACCAAAACAGGGTGCTGGTCATGTGAAAATGCCGCGGTACATATAATACAAGTTGAAGAAGTAAAGGAATATATGACAAACCCAACCCTTTGCTCAACCTAAGCATGTCCCTGGCTCTGGGGAAAACTGATTTGTTTGATCCACTGTGTATGCTTGAAGTATAAAAGAAAAAAATTAATAACTTAACCTGACATTTAGGGACGTTTCCAGGAAGATTATAAGACTCCAATATAAAATCCGGTGGTGTGATATCTAGGTCATAGTTCATGACAGACATGACTAGTCACTTTAAAGAACCCCAGAACAGCTGAATTTTGGTCCATAAATTATGGAACAAGTCAGCTTATCTGAGGAACATACCTTGATATGTATCGTGATAATTAGTGTTTTATAACAACATACAAGGTCATGAAAATATGAAAAGGATACATATATCAAATGGCTACCAAAATTACTCAATATGTTTTGTAGACATATATGAGGGCATTAATCAACCATTTTCTTAAACCATCCTTTAGTTTTGACTCATTTTGACAAAATTTCTATAGATTCTAGAAGTGGAGAGCATCATACCTGTAAGCGGGCTAAAGAGTAAGTCTAACTGACTACTGGTGAGCAGAGGTTTGATGAAATAACTCTTAGATGCAGCTATATATGACTGTTGGGGAGCTTATATGTAGCCTTCATATACCCACTGTGTGTGTTAGCAGACTAACCAAAAAACTGAACATGCATATGCCCAGCTGCTCCCATAACTTAATGTTGCAGAGCAATATGGGACTGTTTTCAACTGGTGCAATGAAGTATTAAGAATCTTCCATGTGTGTCAGACTCCACCTGGTATATTTTGCTAAATATTATTGCAACACCTCTACTTTGTGATGTGAAAGACGAGAAAAAGCAATTTCCCACCCAGCTGGGGAGTAAATTACCATGTTCTGAGCTAGGAAGGTGGGTCTCTTGCAAAAACACTATACAGACTTGTAGTTTCTTAAGATGGGATAAAAGTGCTCTCCAATTAGTACTCAAATAGTACAAAAAAATGGAGAAAAAAATAATAATAAAGAATCATCATCAGGGGAATCAGTCTTGTAACTGAATGTGTGTCTGTCAGTGCCTGCCATGTACCCTGCCCTACCCATGCACCTTCCCCGGAAGGAACATGAATATAAAGCTTACATTAAATGATAGTATCACCAAAGGATGGCATTGTTCTTAACCTAAAATGATAGTTATACTCAAATAAATTTCTAGCATTTGACACACTAGAGCTTTCAATATTCAGAATTGAATACAAAGCAAAAAAAGTGCCGAGTATGTCTCTTCATTTAGATATTAGCCCCATTGCTGCTGACATCCACCTTGGATACTAATTTAAAGACTGCACAGTTTCAAACTAGATGTCATTCCCTTTTTTCCCTTAACGTGATCTCATATAATATAGATTACCTTCCTAAGAAAGGCTCCATATTCTGTAAAATAGCTTTTTATGGGTCATTAAAACTTTTTAACATGTAATTACATTTTCAGTAGAATTAAATATGCTAGGTGTTAGGGGATTTGTTATTTTAGGGATGTATGCAATTTTCCCACACAATCACCTTGGCTGGGTGCTGTGCTGTAATTATGCTAATGATAACTCCTGAAATGGTAGCTTAGAATCCTTAAGAAGAAGAAAAAAACAGTTTATATTTTTTCTATTAATTTTCATTTACGTGAAATTATGAGTATAAAAGGAAAGAAAGGAATTTTTGTACTAGGAAGAATGAATATGAATTTAATCAAGTTTGTAGATTATGTACACATGTCTCATAGTGTCCTTTAATGACAGTGGTGATTAAATGAAGGATACATTAATTTCTCAAATGAGTTGTTTCATATATCATACATTTGATTAAATCTGTAAACCAAGTTTGTTGAGTTTACAGTCATGAATTTACACCCTCTTTGAATTTATCTGTTTCTTAGCAAGCCAAAACATTAGGTAAATATAACCGCAGATGAACATCAGAACATAATATATTACACCGTGTCATAAGTTTATTCAATAAAATGAAGCCAAAAAGGAGAAGCTGTGTGTGAAAAAGTACAACCTTACTGCTTCCATAGTAATGAAGATGCTTATCAATTGCCCTTCATTAACCGATCATCCGCAAGTGTGACTACCTTATAAAAGACAAAGTGTTAAGTTTGCTGGTCTGGAGCTTTCAGATATGGGTTAACACAATGACAAATTTGAAAATATATCAGTGGTCTTAGAGAAGCAATTGCTGGTGCCCATCAATCTGGGAATATCATACCCAGCATTACTCTTTTACAAATACAGGGGTCAAAAATACTCAGCCACATTCTAAAAATTGTGGAAACTTTAGCAGAAAAAGAAGAAAAATATCCACCCACAGATGCCACAGTAAAATCACATATATCTCACAAAGAATGCATACTTTCAACTGTAGAGTGGTGCAAATCTTGTGTTTGGTTTACTGAAATGAAAAAGTCATAAAGTATTGGTGAATATTCCAACAGAAAAAAACAGCAACACCTTTTACCAAGAACTACTTAGCCAGATGTATAAAGGCGTCTATTGCTAATTGGTGAAAGGCTGTTGTAAACAATTATATAAGTATATATTTTAACAAACCTAGTTTTGTGTATTCTGGAATAAATTCTACATTGTTTGCAGATAACCCCGTAAACAGTTAGGAACAGCTGAGAGATATTTCATCCTACACTATGTTTTAATGTTACAAAATGTTTTAGTACAAATCCCTAAACTTTTTCCAGTCACAAAAGTAACTGTTTAGCTTAGAGCAAAATGCAATTAAATTCCAATCACTTCCGCGGTTGTTTCAAAGACATATATATCCTCTCTAGTGGGAAGAAATTATATTCTCATCATTCGGTGGAAAAGCTACAAAAGAACACATTAATCCAGAAGACTAAATTACATTCTAGTACAAATGCTAGAACCTTATAAAAAAAATGTATGTCGACATTTTAAAAAGAGAAACAAGGTTATTGTAGCTATAGTAGTAGTGCAGTTCAAGCTATAGAAGATCATTTGTTCTCAGTGAAAGCAGAATGCTGGTGCCTCAAGTTAGTTATACTTTACGTTCCATAAACAAAATTGCAGGTTGACTTCTGCTTCATATATTCCTATTCTATATACTCACTTTAAATATGGACAGTTATGCAATTTGCATAATACATCTTTGTAAGTATATGTTAATAATTCTATCAATCTATCTATCTATCTATCTGTCTGTCTGTCTGTCTATCTATATGCATACGTGTCAAGATAAACTCAGAATATTTGGATTAAAAGCTTTATTGTTTCGATGCAGGTGGCAATAGGTTCTTTTGTTTCTACAGTACGGTATAAATATATATATATATATCGGGTACTTGTTGCACTAATATATATGCTTTAAATTTCACACCCTTATTTATTTAGGAGTCATTAGTATTACATTTACCTATAACTCACGTTATAAAAATAGCTACTTCTAATTGGTTTTATAATAGACATATCAAATGCAAATGCTCCACTAAGCTCTCTAAATCAGTGTAGATAATTAAAACACAGCAGGTTATAGGCATTGCTGTCATATAAATAAACGGTTTAATAGTGATTTTACATTCTTTCTTAAATATATTTTCTATACCACCTGGTGATGTGTATTTGCACTATGGTGTACATTATGTAAATAGTTTAATGTATAGCCTGGTGGGTGGTTTATTATTAATCACAGAGCATTACACATCTTAGTACTTGAACTAAACTGCATGGTTATTAGTATATGACTAAAGAACTATGAAAGAATATTAAACTATTCCCAACTCACCAAAGATATAAGGACTAGGGCAAAGGATGAGTTTGGTTAACTGTACCTGTTGATTTCAGCACAGGTAGACCAGGATGTCCATAGGTCTATTCCCAGCGGCAGCTAAATTACTCTATAGCTAATAGAAGTCATAGGGCTGTCAGTGGATATTAAAGGAAGAACTTGAGATGTATAAAAAAATTATAATGTATGCATATTAATAATACTTAATATTTAATATTTAGAACACTTGAAGTTGGTAAAATTCTGGGCATTTAGTGTCTTTACTAAGGAAATGCCTGTATCCATTTATTTTCCATCAATAAAAAAAGATCACCTCTGTTCAGTTTAGTGCTGAAAAATATTACAGGTTTTTCTCTTTATTCTAAACTGTATTTGACTGGGATATTTTATGAAAATAAAACCTCCTGTAGGGGCTTTCAAGGCTCAGTACAAAGAAGATCAGAAAATGTTCTTCCGCATATGATAAGATTTCTAATGTACTTCCAGAATTACACTTTGAAGAGGTATTATGAGTCACAGTTTGATTCGTTCTTTAAAAATATTTAAACTTGCAAAGGGCAGATCTACAGACTTTGGTGTTGATTAACTATATATATATATATATATATATATATATATATATATATATATATACACATACTTATTATGAAAGGTTGGCCCATCATAATGCACAATTAAGAATATGAACATTGATTTCATCACATATTGACAAATTAAATTTTTATGGTGTTACCAAAGTTAGAATACAAACACAAACATATAGCTACCAAAGTATGATCAAGTGATGTACATTAGTTATTCATTGACTCACAAAGCAGGCATAGATCACGGGTCGCACACACCAAAGGCCAGCTATGGCATCCAGATTCCATTCACAAGACTTGCCCCAGCACCCAAATTACACTCACAGGACTTGCTTAGCACCCAGGTTGCACTCACAGGTCTTGCCCAGCACCCAGATTGGACACATATGACGAGCCCCAGCACCCAGATGGCACACTTGTCCCAGCATCCCGATTGCATTCACAGGACTTGCTCAGTACCCATATCCCACTCATAGGACTTCCCTCAGCACTCAGATTGCATCTACAGGACTTGCTCAACACCCAGGTTGCATTCAAATCACTTGTTCAGCACCCAGGTTGCATGCACAGGACTTGCTCAGCACCCAGATTGTACTCAGAGGACTTGCCCCGTTACCCAGACTGCACTCAGAGGACTTGCCCCAGCACCCAGGTTGCACTCAGAGGACTTGCCCCAGGTTATGCTCAGAGGACTTGCCTCAGTACCCAGGTTGCCCTCAGAGGGCTTGCCCTAGCAGCTCCCTTCTTCTCCACTATCTATCTCTCCCCTCTCTTTTCTCACTATTTCTCCCCCCCTTTCTCACTATTTCTCCCCCTTTCTCACTATTTACATCTACCACACTCTTTCTCACTATCTATTTCTTGTCCTTTCGTACGGCCTACCCACCCTTTTCTAATTCACTTACCTTACTGAAGTCCTGTGATGGCCCAAGTGCAAGGCCTCCATCTCGGTATGTGCAGCTTCACCGCTAAGCTCCGGATATGACATAATATTCTGGCGATTAGCATGAACTGCTGGCACAGCAACCGAGATGAAGGCCTTGCCCTCCCCGCAGTCAGGACAGCACTACTGCAGGTAGCGACAGGCAGTGGAGGAGAGAAAGGTGCGCCGAGTGGTTGCTGAAAACTTTTTCATGAGCAATGACTTGGCGTCCCACTCTCTCCTCCTCTCCCTGCCGCCTAGGTGCCATGCACCCCGTGCCGTTTCAGCACAGTCCTGGCCCCTTTCCCTTCAGCTAAATGCTCTGCAAGAAAAAGCAGCTGTTGCTAAGCTGTCCTTTGCAAGCCATTAAAACGTGTTTTACTGTACTTGTAATCCATTATATGAGACCCAGAAAACAGTTTAATAAGGAAAAACGGTAGTACAAGGAAGCAAGGAATCAGCCTCATTTAAATGTGCTTGGAATTCAAAATGATGTTAAAGATGGGCTGATTAGCACTAAACACAACTAGAAAGCCTCAAAATGCTTATGTTCAAAATCATTTTTCTAAAATGAAAAGCAGCTTCTGTAGCCATTTGAGATTTTACTTTATTTAATGATGTTTATTTCTTTGATTCTGAGTTTTTATGTTGTTCCCATGGTAACACATACATTTAAACATTAAAATACATCTTTAATCAGATAGTCTATAGTTCTACTGTGATTCATTTTTTTAGATATTCCCTGCAGCACTCTGTGTCCTTATCGCAAAAGATGAAGCATTTAATAGCAAATGATCATCTCACCAGTTTCTAATTAGACTGTAGAAACTGAACCAGTTTGTTTATGTCACAAATATCCCTGCATATCATTTTCAAAAACAAACTAGTTAAAAAAGCTAGTTGACAACTGTAAGGAAAGTATTTTTTTTTACAGAATACACCTGGTGTTTACAGAGTTTACAGGGACATTGTGTTTGTACATAGATTTCCAATTCTTTAAGTATTATGTACAGATACTTTATAATATATATTTTCACATTCGACTGTATAATGTAACTGTAACGGGTTCACCAAGAGAGCTGTAGTAACTCCCAGAGATCACCCACATGTATCCTCCTGTTGTCCCCGGAATCACTTCCAGTACCAGCCAGCATGCGCACCTTGGAACCCTGCTATGTGTACCCAAAAAGTAGACACAACTACCTTGAACTGAGTACAGGAATGAACAGTTTATTGATGTAAAACATAGACTCATATATCCACAGAACAGTATTAACATAAATTAACATTGTTAAACAGGTAGACAACCCAACCTTTAATCCCCAGGCAGCCATCCTATTGATGGGATTAATTAAACAATGGACTTCCTGCCTGTGCTATCTTTGTTTGGTAGCTGGGCTGGAGCCATCTCTGACTACCTTGGGCCCCTTTATGACAGCTCATTCTGTCACAGTAATCTTTCATACATATAAAAATATATTGATACTGATTGCGGTTTTAAAAGCTTCTCATTTTATTCATAGTAACAATTAAATTTGCTTTTACTGTCAGACTTGTGTTCAGGGATAATATATACAGTATACTTAATGGGACTAGTTGAGCATGGTACGTTGCATGAACAAATTCTTACCCTACTTTCCTACCATGGCGCCATACTTTACGGGAGTTAGTTTAGTTGGCTTGGGGGGTTAGTCCCCAGAAGGCTTTTCAGAACAAAGAGGTGAACTTTGCCTCTAGTGGTAAATCCTTGCATAAACTTGACCCTTGGATTGCCCATTCCCAAATAAACAGAATAGGCTGTGGTACTTACTTGCCAAATGCTGCAACATTTCTTTATTAATAGCCATATAAACAGACATGACACATCAAATATAAACCATTAAATATTCTTGCATCTAATTATCATTATATCTTTAGTAACTCTAATCCGGTAGATTTCTAAGGTCCATTTAAACATTTTAAGCACACAATCTCATGACGCCTTAACAAATAGATTCTACACCACATTCTACACCTAGATTCTACAACAGCATCACGTCACCTGGCATCATCTCTCATCTCACATAAATCTAATAAATACCATCTCACCATAAGTTTGGCAATTAACCCTTTAAGGGTTCTAGCCAGGACCCTTCTGCCCAACTATAGGAAAATATAACCAAATACTAAGGGCGGGCAGGAATCTTCTTCCAGCAGATAGTTTGCATCAAAGCTTTTATGAACAACCCTGTCCTGGCATGGAAGTCCATTAACATGAGCCCAATACTATTTTAAGAAATTAAAGGGGGGCATTTCCTCTAGGGATGACAGGGTCATATAACTCCTTCAGCTTAAGGCTCCAGGGGTCTCTATCTGTGCAAAATATGACATAATACAGAGATTTGCAATAGCGGGGGAATAGGTAAGACAGATAATGTAAATATTAGATATTGTGTATGTGGACGCCTGCAGCCAAATACAATAAATTATATATCTGTGTTCCTTAGTATTCAGAAGTTATATAGGTAGCTTATGTATACATTTCCTTATTTTCTTCTAAGAGCTATAAGACTGCACCAACTTAATTTCTCCAACTCTGCAAGAAAGTTAACAATAAAAATCTTTTTAGGAATAAGATAAAGATTTTGTTTTAATAAATGTATTACTCGCTGAAATGTATCAGTTATAAAAATAATTTGCATGCTAAAGTGTTCCAAAGCAGTTCAGTTCCATGAAGAATAATTAATTTAAAAGAATATGACCTGAAATACAAAGTCTTGGGGACTCTCAAACAAAACAATTATACCCGTTTATCGAAGATCAAACTGCCATGACAAACAAGACTATAACCAAAGTGCATGTAGTGTGTATGTTATGTGGGAGCAATACACATATATATTTATGTATCTATTCATCAGTCAAGGAAATGAGGTCCAAGATCACTAACAGGTCTTCCGATTAAATATTTACTTAAGCAACAGTAAAGATCAATAGATTGATAAGGGTCAGGGATTATAGGTATGCAACTTTAATAGACCTTATTGCAGATTTAATTTTAAAAAAAGCTTTTAAAAAATAGGATGCTATAGTGATTGCTGTAAAGCTCTATTATATATATATATATACTTACAAGAGAGATGTGATTTTGCCAGGGGAGTTTTAACAAATGAACACATATTACCACATTGCTGTCATTGCCTGGCAACAAGCCATACCAGATAGAATAACACGAGAATTATTGATGATAAAAATAAAACACTTTCAAACCATGTGGTGATCTAAATCTTTTAACCTAGCACCATATTTTGTCTGCAAAACTCTAAACAACTGGACAGAACCTTGACAGAGCTAGGAGGTGGGCATATTTGGTTTTATAGTGATGGGTAAAAGATAATTGTATGCAAACATAACAAAAATGTAAGAATGGAAATATGATATTTGTATTTTATGAAGATGAAGGGATTCTAACAAAATTAAATACACGATATCCCAATATGGTTTATTAGACGAAAATAATAGAAGTTGGAATGAAATTTGAAATATCAACATAAAGTACCAAGGTTCTACATGTAAGGCTGGACATACAGATAACTAAACTGTACAGCAAATTTTCTAAATTATTATTGCTTTGTTAAAAAAAAAACATAATCTCACTACTGTGTTATTTGACAACATGCAACAAGTATTAAAAAATACGATGTTTTCAGAAGGGTACCAAAAGCAGCAGCAATGCAAGAACTGATTATATCTAAACGTTTGGGTTGCATACATAGGTCAAAAGAAGTAATTATGATTATTTTCCAGCTTATGGAACTGTCACGGCACCCAGTTATTGGATAAATGTCAAAATAAGCAAATCTTTGCTTTAAATTTAGAGTTTAAAGACGACTTTTATATGTATGCCTTAGACAAATCATAACCATCCTAAACACTGCAGTATTAGTGGGGATGTGTGCATGAAGTGGTCCCTTATAAATCTAAGTGTGCATAAATCACTAAAATGAGATATTCATTATAGAATGATATATAGAGAAGGTTCACTGAAGCAAGAAAAGTCATTCTACTTCTGATATTTTATGGAGCATATTTAAAGAGAGAGACTTTACATACTTCACACACCAAATCACTAACATTATGCACTAAATCACTAAAATAAAAAAAATCTGGATTTGTTCTAGATTTTGGTTTGACACTTAAGCACATGTAATCCGTGACTAAAATTTCCACACTGATTGAATAACGTACATGATGCACCAAGAACATCACCTTATACTTCCATGTCCTCAGAGCTTGATTGTTGCAAATTTGTCAAGGATTGGATCCCAGTTGACCACAGCAAGAAAACCATTATCATACCTAAACTCAGCACTTAATTCCCCATATTGTTGCTTCTAAATATAATCTTATTCCAGGCTACCTGGAAAATCTTTGTATGCCTTTCATGCCTGTGTGAACCATTCGCTTCGAAAGCTCACATTGTAATGTTTTAAAATGTTAAGTTTTCTTTTGAGGGAACTAGGGAATTGTGTCATTAAAATATCAATCAGATGGATTAATGCTTTATCTACAGCATACCATCTAAAAGACTTATAAATGTGTTATGTGCTGATCCAACAACAGATACATCCAAACACATATCAATGAAATCACAATATGCATTCAGATATATCTCCTGAAGGCTAATGTGTCTTCTAGCTACAATAACTACACTTATCCAGGTGAATAGGTATATGGATACACTTATGAAATATGTACCGATAAACCCATGCCATTGTGATCTACAATAGTGTAAAATATTAAAAAAGTGGTTTTGTGGTGCTACTTGATATCACAAGCGATCACATGAAGTGTATATCACAACACTTGCAACATGCGTATACATAGTGTGGTTACATTTCCTTGCTTTACTTACATGGATAAACCACTTACTTCAGTTGCTTGAGTTTCTACACTGCAATAGGTGATTGTATTTTCTATCAAGATACACTATATAAACCTTTTTTTCCTGTTTTGATTATTCCCTTTTCCCATCCTCCTATTTTCATGTCTAATTATTCGCTAATATACATTGTTAAATGGCTAGTTTGCCATATCAAATTCCACATCCTACTAGTTGGTATCAAATAAATATGAAATATAATTTCTATAAGATGTGCATATTTCATGGAGGTATGCACCCCAGCACCCTTTTCTGCTCGCAAATGTTCCGACATAAGCCATATTTATAAATTTAAATAGAAGCAAATAATTAAATTGACTGTAAATAGTTACTGTATTTAGTTCTGACATTATTATTAATGAACACACATGTTTGATGTGTGTCTCTTCCTCCAGTTTGAATGCTTTGCAGTATTGATCTCAGTTAATATTTGCCACTACATTTCTGAAAGTTTACTAAAGCACTTAAATGAAATGCCTAATTTTGTAATTGTCTATTAAGGTTAAGCGGTATAAGAAAGGGTAAGACTGATCACCAACAATTCTTGATTGCTATTATTTTAATATAATTAGTCTTGTTAATATGCAGAAAACCTAACAAATAAATTAAGGGATCAGTCAAAGTAAATTGCTTCAAAGAGACAGTAAAATGCAGATAATCATTAAACATAATGTCAAATAAGCAATACAATTAAAATAATTTTGATTGTGATGGCATACTTAACACCCATTGTGTTAGAATAGTAGCACATATGGTCTTCTATCAAGGGATTTCAGAACAGTAGGTAATCTTTTATGCCATCTGTACTGAAGAATTCTCACAGCAGGGTTAGCTAAATTAAACTGCGATACATTGAAAATACATAAAACCAATGAAACTAATTTTGGCTGTGTACACATTTAGCAAACAAACACATTGGTGATTTATCTCAACATTTTTTTATTCTAAATAACATTTTGTCATTACCTTGTATTAACTTATGTAGAAAACGATGCTGAATAAAGAAGATCGGCATCTGGGTAATAGAGTCTGGAAAATCAAATGGTTTTTCAAATATGTGTAAAACCACATGTTTTAACTTCTTAATAAGTACCTGAATATAACATTCCATATGCTTAAATTTATAAAGCCTCAGGACAGCTCAAAAATGATAGATTAGTCTATTTACTCTGTACATAATTTCTTCAAATTACCAGTAAAGCATAAAAATAATTTACCTTGCTGCATATGTTTCTTTATTTTGATGTTGCTTTGTTTTCACCCCTTCATGACCGTGTATGTGAAGGGATACGTCCCAAAAAAATTGATCTTTGGGGTGCAAGGATGTATCACTTACGTCATGATATTATTGCACTGGCAGGGATTTCTTCTGACAGTTGAGGCCACAATTTGTGACCCTGAGCTGTCAGTGTGAATGTGACAGCACTCTGAGTACCGTAACATAAAACAGGAATCTAAATGCCTGAATGGAAGCATTTTCTACTGCTGTCTTCATTGTTGACGTACTAGAGGATCCAGCAGAGATGTGCGTGGTCTGTAAAAAATGAACAAAAATATCTAAAAATTAAAAAATATCTTGTGTAATATCTATCCCTTTTACTATTCCCAAAACAAATATCCAAACTTTTTTTTGCTATAAATGTAATGGTGGTGGCACCAAGCATATTTTACAGTTTATGTAAGCTTAGAGCAAGCAATGGCAGGCCCCACCAATAGAGGTAAACAGGTAAACCAAGTGACAGCCCTTTACTACCATTCCCTGTGGAACCGCTAACTATGGCATATTTTACACAGTACACTAAACAACTATTAAGAACCCCCAACTCTTTCACCGGTCACTGATTTTACATTGGGTCAGCATCTTCAGCATCACAAAACAACATACCAGGACATATCATCCAAAATTTAGGAAGGTGGAATTCCTTCTTCTTTCACAGATATATCCTAAATCCTGAATGTGAACTCAGAAAGCATTCCAAGATCTTCCTAAATGATACTCTGTTATTTGGTCTTCATAATGCTAATCCCTTTTCTCACCTAAATATGCACAAGTTATTCTTTGCCCTCTATCCTTACCTATGTGGCGTTTTTTAGGTCTAGGCACACTGCAGACCTCTTTGAACACTCATGCATTTTTAAGATCCCTACCACATACGTAAAGGCTCTTTTATGCCTGTATTTGTGGGAGGGGTCACCAGAGGTACTTATAGTCTCTCTTAGGGTCCTTTTCCTAAGGGCGCTACATTCAATGTTTCCCCCTCTTTGTTATCTTCTTTCCAGTTTTCTTCTCTCTCTTTCCTATCCCTCTTTCTTCTACTTTTGGTCAGTCTAGGCACATTGCAGACCTCCTCAAAGACTCTTGCATGGTTGAGACCCTTACCACAAATAATAATAAGCATAATAGTAATAATAATGTAAATGTCATTGTCTATAATGTAATATAGTGCTACATGGAAAATATAAAATAAAAATCTGACACTTTTCTTTTATGATAAGGATTTTTAAACTTTATCTAAAGTTGCAAAGGCAACTTATGAAATGAAACATACATAGTTTCTTAAATATACAAAGAGATTAATAAATGTAATGATTACTTTTTACAAATAACTATAATTAGTTTTCTTTTGATATAATTTTAGTTTCTTAATCTATTTTTAATAAATAGTAAAATAAAAAAAGTAAAATAATCTGTACATTTTAAAAAATAGATATTTTTAATACTTTGTCTTGTTAGCATCACAGATTGTCTTTAATAGGTTAAGGTGTTTATTCAAATAGATGTGGAGAAATGAATACACATAAAGATTATCAGAATATAATGGAAGAATTGAGAAGGCCATAAGAGAGGATACAGTCTCTATGTGAAGATGCTGCCTTTTATTGTGTCAACAAAATATATTACCTTCTGTATTATTAGAGACTGCAGAATGGAATAGAGGTGATGCATAGTATTATACCGCTAGTTTGACACTTCATTTGCGTTTTTTTTTTAAAAATGAAGCTGAATGTCTTGCTTCTTAATTCTTTATACACTCTTCTGTTTACTTGGAAGCAGATGTCAATGGGAAGTTCTTGTTAAATACAGTTACATCATGTTATATGAACAGAAGAAGCCACCA
>VKOC01022880.1:0-19484 GCA_009364415.1 Spea multiplicata
CCCTTTGTCCCATCATTCACTAAACCATACCGCTTTTTTACTTACACCCTGTAGTTCAGGTATAGATCAAATAAACAACACATGGAAACAGCACACGCAACTGAATGAGATAAAAAAAAAACCTGTATTTGCAGTTATACATAAATAATGTATGGAAACATAGCAGATACAGATCAACAGAATTTGACACACTATTTGACATCCAAACAACTATAAATCATTCTTTTTTATCACATTATTAAAATCCCAGAAATCAAAAAAGGCCCAAATAAATTAAGGAGATTAGACATAATGGAAACTTCAACAAAACTTTTAGCCATTAATGCATCACAACCATCTTAGCGCTGCTTCATCAAACGAACAAATGAACGCCTCATCACAGATAACACAATGCCTGCGGATGCATATAACTACACTGAGTACCACTTGGTCTGTGAAACCAAAGGGGAATAGCGTCCTGTATACTGTAATCAAGAATTGAGTTTTACAAACTCTGAACCAACATCTAACTTTTAATAATATATTCAGACTGAAATAAGAGTAAATAACACAAAACCTTTACTTTTCCTCTCACTGATTTCTAGGCCTAGAATGTTTTGTCCTCTGAAGTGACCACAAAATCTGGATAAATACAAATTACAAAGGTCTATTTAACCCTTTACAGCAAGTAAAGTGCCAGGAAACAGATGACCAAACTCATATCAGGACAGGCTCTGCCACACTGACACCCAAACACATACCCCAGGGCAGGCTCTGCTGCCACATGGACCCCCACATCAGGATGGGATAACCATATAAAATGCCTTCCACATTGCTTTGTTGTTTGTGTGTATTGACCCTTGTGTATTTGTGCCCCCCAGCCACCCCCCTTTGTGCATTTTTGCAATACACCCTTGTGTATTGATTTATTTGATGCCCCAGCCAGAGCCCACTCCCTTGTGTATTGATTTATTTGATGCCCCCAGCCAGCCCCCCTCCCCCCCTCCCTTGTGTATTGATTTATTTGATGCCCCCAGCCAGCCCCCCTCCCTTTGTGTATTGATGCACCAACCCCTTGTACTGGTTAATATAATGGCCCCCATACCCATGTGTATTAACCCCCCCGTTTGTGTATTGATATATGTGACATCCTTCTAACCACCCTGATGTGTAATTATGTCCCCAGCCACCATCTTTGTGTATTATTTACTTTTCCCAATGCAGCCCCCACCTTGTTAATGTCCCTCCTTCTGTCACCTCCACTATTTATTTAAAATAAAATACTTTTTTGCTGGCCTTCATTCTTGCACTGTAACACAGCAGACTGCTCTTCTCCCTCATGCTCTTCTCCCTGTCAGGCAGTGACAAGCAACTGTTCTGTAAGAGCCCGCCCCCTTCAAAGGGCGGGACGAAGAGCCTCAGTCAGTGATTGGCATGCCAGCAATCCATTAAGCAGCCAGCGGAGGCGGTTTTACAGCCACTTTGAAACTGTCAGCTGCATCGGCTGCAATTGGAGCTTAGTGTTCAATGGTATAGCGTTTCACTTGGGGGGCACACTGGGGGGCACAGCATAATGTAGGGGGGGCCATGGCCCCCTCTGGCCCCCCCCTGGCGACGCCCCTGATTTGGACACAGGTGTTACTAATTCCAATAATTATTATCGTTGAGCTGCTACATTTGTGATGAAACAATACAAGGAATTAGAGTGCGGCAGCCAAGCCAGGCTGTTCAATCCGAGTAAATTTGGAACGCGCATTTAGTCATACTATAGTACTTACTGATGAATTGTAATTCATCAATAAGTTCAACTGCCTAATTACCTAATAATGGCAATTTCAATGGTTTTGTTAACATTATGTTGTCATATGCACTCAGTATGTAATAAGAAACAAGTCTCCACATTTGCAGCCAATAACTGAAAATATTTCACAGAATATAAGTTCTGCTTTGCTACCAAACTGTCCGTGCTCAGTCTCCAGCTGAAGGTGACCTTTTCACTTATATGACAATGTAGTTATCAAAACTAAACAATAATGTGTTTTCTTTTTCACTTAGTGTTATGAAGCATTCGGTTCTGACATTTGGACTGTTTTAACACAGCAGAGCAGAATTATTTGGCATGTAAGATAAAAACTGGAGTGGAGTAAGCTGTTGTTGGCTTATGTCCAACACGTCTTCTCCTGGTTCTTCAAGAGTGCGAGGGCTGGAGCTGGCTAAAGCTGTTTCTCTTGTTTGGTATTTTGGTCCTCATGGTGACGAACAATCATGTTAATTCAATGATGAGTTATATACCTCACTGACATACAGATAAAACTTGAATACATACTGGTTATTTAACCGGTAGAACACATCCGTTTATTAAATATAACAAATGATACAAGGTAGATTGGTGAAAATGGTATGTGTTCTTTAGTTACCTTTGCAGCAAAACAGAAAAAAGATAATGCATTTGGCTTCACAGTAGATCATTCTTAAGCGGCTTCCTTCCTGCGCATGTGTCCTTGATATGTATATACATCTTTTAACGGCAGCTTTTTTTGCGATTGAACAAATCAAGCAAAGCCAATTGTGTTCATCACATTAAATATACCCTCATCCTTATATTCTATTATCAGAACGCCATTGGTTACACTATTTATCTCCGGAACCTGTGGACAGCCCAAGATAAAACACAATAACTAGCTGATAATTGTCATAGATATATCATGTCTGTTTAACTTCCAAAGGTTAAAACGTGCGGTTTGAAGCTTCATAGCCTTTTGGATATAATTACATTTCATTTATATGAATACTTGCTATGTTATCACATACTATATATATATAGATATATTTGTAGAAACATAGCACACAATGTAAATGGTACAGAGCTTAGCAAACATTGGTAAATGTAGGATAAGGGTGGACAACAGGTAGTTTAGTAGCTGTAGTTAAACTGCAAGATGTACAACTCTTAGCCAGTCGTGGCTTAACAGAGGGTCAGGGGTTGCAGTTCTAGAGACCTAGCTTGTGGTTGCTATATAACACATTATCTGTTATTATATTATATCTGATATGGATAATCAAAGCAACTTACATGCCTTGTTTCCAAAATTATATGAGCGCACTTATCAGTCTAATAAGATATAAGTTCAGTGTATGAAATGGTTTTTACTTGAAATTCCATAGACACCTACATGGAATCTAAAATAAAATGTACTGCTTGGCCAGAATTACCAAAATGACTTGTTTCTGCTTGTGTTCTGCTTAGTAAAATGTGTGTTAAGCAGTTTCTCTGTAAGGTGTCAGTCCTCCTTGGTATAAAGCCACCTAAGAAAAAGAAAGACTTCTGTACTAATAAGTAATTGGTGTGTCTCGGTACGCAAGCTTCCAAAGGCAGCACCTCGGCAGCTAGTTTAAAGGCATCCAACATGACACCCAGTGATATGCATCCTAGCCAACAAGGACTAGGGCTGTAGGTGCAGGGGTGGCAGTCCCACTGCTACAAAACTGGGAGGCAGATCACCCTCTTGGGTGATAAGAGCCCTGGTGTGCTGCTGCTTAATGAACCGGTCACTGGGCCCTGAGCATTTATTTTACACTATGGGGGCTGGGCTGGCTCTGCATAGCCTTCATAGACTGCAATAAAAGTCCCTGCAGGCCTTTAAGACACAGATCGCTGGCATATGACATAATATACTGGCCCCCTGTAGTGAAGATGGCCATGGAGAGGTCCGCTGGACGCGCAAGCCTAAATCTGATCTAGGGGAGCGCCAAAGCTTAATACACTGTTGATAACAAGGACAAGCATACCCTAAACCTCTGTCAGGGGAAACTAGTTGACACTTATTCTATGCCATCTTATTCTATACAATCTTTCACAAAGAAATATTTTGTGTCTCCTTGGATTTCGTTTTCTAAAAGGTTGGCTGTTCTTTTAATTGATTTTCTTTCATTCTACAAAGCTGTGGTTTTAAACACGTCTTCCTTCAGTATCTGAATTGGCAGTTTAGGCAATCTTTGCTTATTTGTCAATAGAAAAAGAAAATCTAACATCAAAAGCCTTTTCAACCAATTTACATGTCAAGCACATTTTAGCTTGTTCAATGACAGAGGAGTGTCGCTGCGATGTATTTTAAAAAGAAAAAGGGCAAAGTGATCAATATGGCATGGAATTTAATATGTACGTTTGTTAATTTTGCCAGAGGTAAAATTTGTTGAGCGCTTAAGAAAACAAAGTGTATACATATTGCACAAAATCACCACTCAAACCAACGTTAAATGGAATCATACAAGGCATTTGATGGATAATTGCTATGAGTCATTTTTGAAATGAAAATGTATTGTTCATTTACTATTTAGAGGTAATTATTATGGAAACCCATAATAATAAAATGTATTCCATGATTCTAGCACAGATGGTATCCAAGGAATTATGTAAAAATCATTACAAATCCATCTCAAAACAGGAAAAGGCCAATTCACTAAAATAATTACAATATTTATAGTGAAATTCTTTTTCATGTAACAAACACTCATTTAATGCACCTTTCTAAAATGCATCATTACGGGGGCTTCTTTGCACACAAATGTAGGTGAGTATACGACAAAGTCACCTTTCTCTGTGTACCTCCAAGCGTATATATAATTTATCGTCTTCAGGTTTAACTCCCTCTTAAATCAGTGGATGATCCATTTTAGAGCTCAATCAACAACAAAAATTAGTAGACGCTTTGAAAAGGGCATCAATCAATGAGAGCTGTCTGGGCTTCAAGCTTTTGGATAGGAAAGGTGGCCTGAGCAACACAAAATAAGGTTAAGAGCTGGCAATTCTAATGATATATCAAGCAATTTTAAAGAAAGGTAGTTTGTTGAGCCAACACGGTCTTTTACAAACATATTTTTTACATTTGGCAACTTAAATACTTTATCATAACACATACATAGAGTACATAGAACATAGACATATTTAAACACTGTTTAATATTAGCAGATTTATCAAAATTATAACTGATAATAGATAAGAGACCCTCATGGATCTGAGATAGTATAGGCTGCATTTAAGTCTGATATCTCCAGGCACATTAATAAACTGGGATAACTGGGAGAGAATCCCGGCAGAAGTTCATTCTTGGTTGATCCAGGCCCATTTCATATTTTCTTTCTATAAGTTTAATTTATGCGTTTCAGCCCTGGGAGATATAATGGTGCTATATAAACCGACAAATAAATATGGTGAGAGGGCTGCAGGGTCACGAAAGGAAATGTAGGACTTCCTTTACTGTATATTGTTTCTATGGACATAGCTTTACTTGTTATTGAGGATTTTTACATCAATCAAAAACTGATCTCACATGGGAAAGCATGCCTTATCTCTTGGAGGGGAAACACATAAAAAGGAGTAAGAGACTGGGTTGGCCACACTGTAATAAATATATTTGGTAATATATATATATATATTACCAAAAAGCCTAAAGGAAAAACTACCACTTAGAATGTAACAATGAGTGATAACATTAAAGTGTCTGTATGCGTATCTGTCAAGTTGGTAATTTGAGGTTTTCAACACAACCTAAATAGAACTACTTTTAGATCCCTGTTTTACAGCAAATAGTTGTATATGGCGAGAGCAGAAGAGGTCGCACAACCTGCACCTTTCTGCATTGAAAGAAGACAAATCAGTAGTTTGCGATGGTATATGGCTGATAAATAGAAAAAGAATGCATTTATCCATGCCTGGATCATCTATTGAACCTAATTTAAAATACATTGCTAGCTAAGTGAATTCTTGCTTCTCCCTGTTTAAAACTGAAACCTTACGACCAAAGGGTAAACCTGTATAATTGACTACTTACGCTGTGCAATAGGGTTCCGGCAAGATTTCTGGAGTCTTTAAGGCTGTAAGCAAGGTTCTCGTCACCCTTTGTTTCCTTAAGGCTATAGTGCTACGTGATCCACTACTTGTCATCTCCTTGTGTGCCCACTGAACAGCACTAGGGAATAAGATATGCTATCTATTATACTGCTGTCAATAATAATCTACTTAAGGCCACAATTGGAGAAATGAGGGTGGGGGGGTGCCCAGAGGCCCCTTTTGCAGAAGGTCACTGGGAGGTCATGTCCATGAGGAAGCAGGCGAAGAAAGAAGACACAAGGAGCAGCGGATGAAGAAAGAAGACTGAAGAACAAGAAGATGCATCTAAAAATATATATACACTAGAAAAATGGCGTCTATGAGGGGATATTAAAACATTGTATAGATATTTGCAGGGCCGATATAAAGATCTCGCCAGTGACGTGTTCATTAACAGACATGTACAAAGAACATGAAGTGAGAATGTGTTAGTGTGTTTGAAAATGAGAGTGAATGAGGGTCACAACATATTTATTTTCCAAATGTAAAATGCCCTCTGATTTTCTTTCAAAAGAAAAGGGCAAGAAACAAAATAAGTTGGACCAAAAGACTGAAAAAAAAAATTGTCTGACTAGTTTTGTGTTCATTTGAACAAGTTTACTACTTATCCAAAAAGCTTCCTAATCACAAGCATGAAGCATGCACTCTGGACACTGTTCTATCCGATAATGAATAGTGATCTAATTATTTCAAACCCGCTCACCTTGCGTGACCTTGCACTTAAGCTTTCTGACCCTGGTGTTTCATTCAGTAAAGATGCACTGAACTAAATTTCTCTCTTCAAGTAGGTTTAATACACTGCCACATCAATTTATCTCAGTTGTATTAAAAAAAAGTTCACAATATATTATAATTACTACAGCATTGCTATTATCATTAAAAAGTTGATCTTCAAAAATGTTTGCTTTGCTAATTATTATTATTAATTTACTTTTCAATGCATTAATTTTTGTGAAAATTATACTTTCATTAATGCACTTCATAGGGTACTACTTTCTGAAACTAACTGAATAATAGTAGTGGTTTATAGCTGTTAATTTGAGTGCCAGTGGAGACAATATTCAATAGAAAAGTAATGTGGCAAATTGCCTTTTTATTATGGGGTCAAATTAAACAACACTAAAACATACAAGGTTGTACAACTCCTACATGTGAAAAATAACACCACTCAAAATTCCAATATATTTAACCTTAATTACATACCATAAAGAAAAACATCAAATTATAGAGACGTGTTTTCTAAAACTCCTTTCAATTATGTTTAATGTTTGACATGCATTCCAAGTCTTATTTGCACCATGTTTCATTATTACAATAATTGGGATGTAGAAAAAAGGGATATGTGTGTCTGTGTGTATGTGTGTATGTGTGTGTGTGTGTGTGTGTGTGTGTGTCGATTTATAGTTTCTAAATTACCTTCTCATTTGTTGAAGCATAGAATATTTATAATTACAAAAAAGTTACGAAACTAGCAAGTTACAATAGCACAAGTGTTTTGTATCAATTGTTTTATAGCATCAGTAATGACTTATATATAGAACATATCTACAGTTGCTCAACAAGCGTGTCTTAATGTAGCATTGATATGTGTCATCAGAGAAGCACAGTGATATGGTGGAGTTAGGGAAATACACCAGAAATAAACTCTTCCTACAAGAGGATAAGAAGATGCTGGAAGCATAGAATTCTAAGAAGGGAACCAAATATGCTGAAAGGAGCGGACCATTGAAATGCCTACTGGAACCAGAAAGCAATGTTACTAGAGTGTCCTCCAAGATTCATGAAGTCATAACTATATCTATCACTATATATCAAGCTGTGCCTACTCCCAAAATCACAAGTCTTTACTATTCTAGAATTTTGCACCAAAACATAGAATTTAACTGCAGAAAAGAACCATTGGGTCCATCTAGTCTGCTGATGTAAATACTCAGAGCTTAAATCGTTGGTCTTATCTTATATTCATGATAGCTGCATGCGTATCCCATGCATGTTCAAATTCCCTCATTGTACGAGTCTCTACCACCGATTAAGGTTCTTGCAAGCTCTGGACTTTACATGTGCAAATATACTTTAGTTTATCATCTTTCTGAGGTGGAATATGATTTACTCTTGAATGGCACAGGATTATTTATTATTATATAAATAAGCAACATATATTTATGCTGCATACTTCTAGTTGAAACCATTCTTTCCATTTGACTTATTATGAAGGCAGCATAGTATGCAAGGCAGTTGTATTTCTCAAGGTGATCTGTTATATGGGCTTATATATTCCCAAACTCTGTCTGTATAGGATATAAGTCAAGTGTCATGGTGGCTTGATACGTATTCCTTGTCCTTTGGTTATCATGTGACCTATGGACTAGTTTTGTTACTGACCCACACACAAACATTTTCTATACTGTGGCCCTGTGATCATACTCGCTTTTGAACAGAATGAATATAGTGGTAATGAATAGTTAATTTAATCATTTATGGCTTGTGCCCAAACAGGAGCTGGCAGTGCAGTCTGGCACGATGACAAATTCTTTACACAGCAATCTAGCTTTGGAACATCAACGCAGATAGCTGCCAATGTCTTAGAGAGTAGCAACAAAAATGTCAAACTTTGTAAATCCTATACGTTACATTTCTTTAGGTAAACAAATTCATATGACGTGTTTGTTCCCTAAAGTCATAACCGAGTTGCAGAAAGTGGTTCCGTATCTTGATTAGATGTAAGAAATCATGAAGATGTTTTTTTCATGTTCAGCGACACAGACGTAGGCAAGCGAAACAATTCAATGTAATTGTTGTTTCCACCTGTACACACCTTTTGTTTTTACACCGATGTTTGTTAAATGTTTCTGTTTATTTTAGAAGTAAGAGAACTTGCCAAATGGGTACAGGTCCAAATAAACTCTTTCGTTGTCTGTTTCTTTTATCATGGTTGTGAAATGGGATTTTTGAAAGGATAGTAATTCACTTTTGGATAGATAATCCATACAAGCTCATCTTTGTTATATTTCTATGTGAATACAGTATATGAGAGTCTAAGGAGTGTAAGGTATGATTAATAAGTGTGGCTCACATAGTCGGAAGTTCACAAGAAAAACAGGTTAAAAACATGGAACCATTAGAAAAAGCCTTAATAGGAATAAAGTTACTAATGTGTCTTCATAATGTCTCCCAACAATAAATATATATATATATATATATATATATATCTACACTATATCAGAGTATTTACGTTGGAGCACTCCTCACCCTCATTCCATGACAGCCATCTGATGCCTCTTAGTATATTATTTATTTATGCATTTCACTGTCACTTCTCATTTTGGTCATCGGACTGATCTCTGTGTGTTCTCTACAAGAACAACAAGCCTTAGGCTTTATTCAAACAACCAGTACTTTCATTTATGTAGTCTTTTTGCTGTTGAATTCTTGGGATTTCCCTATTAGGTTGTACAGTCCGGCATAATATGATAGTGCTATTTAAAAATGAAAAATAATAATGAGATACATATCAGTCCGATAACACCATTTATCTAAAAAACATAATCTTTACTTTCAATTTTATTTATTTTACAATAATATTTCAGACACAAAAAGATGACAGATGAGGGCCTGTTGGTCTGCCAATCTATTTAAATAAAATCATCAGTCGGTCATGAAAAATATCCATCATTCAGAATGTCCTTACACTAGTATACCAGAATATACCTTATTGCTGTATAATGGGGAGTATACATTAACATTTATAAAGTACGTAATAAAATTAAAGGGAAACTTTTAAATTATCCTTTTCCTTCCTTGAAAATGCACTGTTGGATTCAGCAGAGCTCCTATGTCCTAGGCTCCTGCTTACGCGTCTCTTTCTCTGCGGATCCATTTGCATTATTCTGACCTCCTCCAGGAGCACTTCTGCATCAAGGCAGAGCCTTGTGCGCACCACAGGGACAACCTCCAGTCAGGGGAGAGATTGCCCCCTTGGTGCACGCCTGGGCTCGGCCCTGATGCGGAAGTGCTTTAGGAAGCCAGGGTAATGTAGTGGATCACCAAGAGAATTGGATCACTGTAGAAGAAACAGTAAAAAAAAAAAGCCCTCTGAAATTTTTCCAAACCGAAACGGCAGGAAACTAAACAAGTTTTTTGGTCTGTGTGCACAAGTCTAATACTCACTGCCAGCCAGCTCCCTCACAGGCTCACGGAGAGGTATTCAACAAGTCTAATGAGAAGAACCCCTTTCTGAAATAAATAGGAGCACTTTCTGGGAGAGTACAGTGCACTGCAGCACCAGAGCTGCAGCTTATCCTAAAGGTGTTTTTTTCTTATGTAATACAGGCCAATCATGCATATTAACCCATTAATGATCAATGACGTGCAGAAAAACATACTGTTCAGGACCAATGACGTGGCTGCCATGGACTTAACTGATCTTAGAAAGTGATCTGTTTTTCACCATATTTTTTATATAAATTAGATTATATCAATGATATCAAGTAATGATATCTAAAGAAAGCCCTCCTTGTCCTAAAAACCATTGCTTCAGCAACTGACCCAACAAGCATTCCTAAGCGAAATTTGGAAACTACTTTGCAAAGAAACAATAATAAACATATAGAATGTTCAGAGATAAATTGTTTTAAAAAATAACTATAAGTAATCTTTCAAAGCCCATTCTTTATAATCCAGTCCGGGGTTTATAGGATAATATTATGTTGAACCGAGCCTCAATAAATTAATTGAAATAAAGTTAAGAACCATCAACCAGAGCCATGTGACATTTTAGTGTTTTTTATATCAGCAGGAAATCTAGGAGAAATATGCTTTGGCAAAAGATTGTGAGTTACATCAAATCATAATGAACTTCAGCTGGGAGCAAATTTTAAACAGACAATATAACATGCGGTATTTAAATCATGCAATAAAACAATGATATGTTGTATTGCTAGGAGCTGGGTATGGTTTAGGTATATGTTAACTCTAGTAAATAACCATGTATAGACTATATAAGTCATATAGAGTCTATACTGCATGTCCAAGATGTCTAGGGTACAAAACAAAAAAAACAGGGATTATATTTTATTCATGTGATCTCAAAATAGACACACACATAGCTAGGTGGTTCCTACCTGCCCACACAATTTATATTTCTGTGTTGAAAAATCCACTCAATCTTCAGATAACACGAAAACACACAATAGAACATAGATCATGGATGCAGAGAACAAGACTAAGGACCATAATTGTTGACACATACATTGTAAGATACTTAGCCTACAATACCTTTTATCAACATTTGTTCCAGCATTGGTATTGTATGAATTGATAATTTGTTATCTAATAAACCTAATTAATAGACATTGAAGCTGTTGTCTTGATTGCTGTTTGATCACTGAAGAAGATTAGATATTCAAGACAAAGAATATTCTAAAATACATATTTGGATCGCCATAAAATCAACATGCTACATGATTATAGTTTTGTGACATCTGTTGGAAAGTTAAACATCACCCAGAGAAAAACTCCAGAACAGCAATGAAACTAGGTGGCAATTTGCATTAAACGACATTCCCACCTAGTTGTGTGGATGTCTACTTCCCTCACCCATATCCCAATTGGGTCTATTCACAAGCACGAGTTTGCAGGAAAGCTGTATTCCAACTTTTTGGCTCTATTCTTTATGACCTTTGGCCTTTCCATTAAAGCTGTGTTTAAACTTTTTGACACTATTCTTTATGACTTT
Source organism: Spea multiplicata (assembly GCA_009364415.1). Lineage (NCBI taxonomy): Eukaryota > Metazoa > Chordata > Amphibia > Anura > Pelobatidae > Spea > Spea multiplicata. Next base: position 11,604 of record VKOC01022880.1, read on the forward strand.
TGGCTTTTCCATGAAAGCATAAAAAGCCCATAATCAAATTTACTGAAACAGGCTTGGTTAACATTTTATTGCCAATGAGGGCAGGAGATGGCAACAGAGTTTAATCATAGGAAATGGATATTCCGTAACTATTCAAGAGTGCACATGTATTGAGTTTGTTGTAAACTGTACCACGTGTGATCTCAAAAACTTCACATCATGGAAACATATTATAAACCTTCTTAACGATTTCATGGAAATATTGTTTGACTGGGAAGCTAGTATTAATCCTGACTAGGTTTGTAAAACGGAGTTACTAACATATTATGTGTGAATAAATGTAACATAAGAACGATCAGTAGTTACCAGTTTTGTCAATGATGAATTTCAAAATTATAATGAGAAGCATTCTAGTACGGTTAAAATAATGGAAAACTTTTACATAGTTACATAGTACATAAGGTCGAAAAAAGACCTAAGTCCATCAAGTTCAACCCTTCTAACTAATCTTCCTACTCTTGATCCAAAAGAAGGCAAAAAAACCCTAATTAAGCTAGTTTGAATTCTGCCATCAGGGGGAAAAAATCCTTCTTGACTCGAAAAGACAATCATATTTCTCCTTGGATCAAAAAGCTCTGAAATATTAATTCTATTCAGTGCCCTGTTTTCACCCTCTAATTCATCTCATTAACATGTTAAGACCCCATATGTGTTTGCTTATTACTCTTACCCAGGGCCGGCCCTACAATGGAGCCGACTGGGGCAATTGCCCCAGGCAGCACTTTAGAAGGGGCAGCACTTTGCCGCCCCAAGCGTTTTTTTTTTGTTGTTCGTTTTGAAGCGGAGGAGAGAGAGAGGGGCGCCGAGTGGTTTTCTCTTACCCGCTCGGCGCCCCTCTCTCCTCTGCAGCGAGTCTCCCTGTTCGGTCTCGGTGCCGGCTTGTAATGATGAGCGCCGGAAGTGGCGTCAATTTCCGGCGCTCAGCATTACAAACCGGCACCGTGGCAGAGCAGGGAGACTTGCCGCAGGACTCTTTAAAGGTAAGTACCGGGCGGGGGCATTTTAAACTTCGCCCCAGGCGGCGTTAAGTCTTCGACCGGCCCTGGAGCTCAGCAGTGAGGAAGGCAGTGCGGAGCGACAGGGGGGTCGTGGTGATACCTTCGATTAAGCCTTTGGCAAAAGGATATTGGGCTGGCTCTACGATCACCTGCCATATATTAATGGTCCAAGCACCATTTTGTGCTTGTGTTGGGAGAGGATGAGAGGACCTGCATGTCCTTAATTACAACTCACAAAATGACGTAACAGAAAATACCAATAACAAAAGTTATGGCTGGTAAAGGTGATGGAAAACCCTTCCACCTAAAAGTAAGGGGTAGTAGAAGCATTATGAAACACTCATCCACATCTACCAGACAAGCCAGAAGGCTTGTTTTTCCCCAGAAATCCCATGGTGCTGTCACAATCAGGGGTAGGCAAATGCAAATAAGGTCAACAAAAAATGAAATGAAAATAAATGAAAGAAAAACAATGAAAGTTGCAATGGATCCTCTTACCACTTGATGGCGCTGTTGAGCATTGGTGTGTAAAGCTGCTTTTGTTGAGTCAGCATTTTTCCAGCGGAGGGCGAGTGCTTGTGAGTTGGCTAAAAATGCGAGTTTGCAGCAGCAGACAAAAGTTTCATTCGCAAATTCAGTAAAGCTAAATCGCATTGTCAATAACAGTTCAATATCAGCAATGTTTTGTTAAACTGCTGAATCCAACAATAAAAAAATATGATTTTTCGGAGCAAGAATTGTTGAGGCAATCTGTGTGGGAGAGAATAATCAGAATATACATAGAATATGTTAAACGTGCTGCTGATCTATTGTGAGATCAACCGGCCTGCCTGCTGGAAAACCTGGCTGATCCCTGTAGGCATGCAGAGATCACCGATATTTTAAGGGGTAGTAGAAGCTTTATTATTAAACGCTCACCACAGACACCAGACACGCCAGAAGGCTTGTTTTTCCCTCAGAAATTTCATGGTGAGTTCACAAACACAAGGGATTCTGGGTAGGCACATGCAAACAAGGTTAACAATTATCCCCTTTGCCTCTATATCCACTTTATACACGGATTCCTTGAAAGTAATCGCCCGCTGTGCAAAACAGCCTTTAGACAAAACTCAGGAAGAGGTACAATAGCCGGATCACCACTCATGGACGGCTGTTTCGCCCTTCATGGGACTCTCAGCATGAGGTTGTGATACTGGCTTAATAGTATGAGGCTTGGGGTAGCTAAGAAATACCATTACATAAGTTATGGTGGGTAAAAGGTGATGGAAACCCTTCCACTACCCAGAATCCCTTGTGGTTGTGAAAGCACCATGGGATTTCTGAGGGAAAAAGAAGCCTTCTGGCGTGTCTGGTGTCTGTAGATGGTGTTTAATAATAATACTTTACTACCCCTTAAAATTTAAGTGGAAGGGTTTCCATCAGCTTTTACCCACCATAACTTATGTAATGAGATCACCGATAGAAACCCCTGGAGGCCCTTAAGCAGAAGAGGTCAACATGACCATGACCTGCACCAACTTACAATTCATAAATTCAAGGGATCTAACAAGACGAGAATTGACAGACTGAGACAAACCGATACATTAGGTGGAGAGACTCGGCTCGCAGGCTTACAATCTTCAGGTGTTAATAGAGGAAAAGCGAAACCCAGCAGAGACCGATAAAACCGGCAGACTGTTTAACCAGCTTCAACTTCTTAACCACGGAAACCTTCTTATCGCTCAGAACTTTCATTTTTTTAGGTATTCCTATTTGTCGTGGTGATAAAGGTTTTATGGCGGTGATTAAATCAGGAGACGCTGCGTGTGAAACACTCAGAGATGATTACAGGGGCCGAGTATCTACAGAGAATCAAACTACAAACGATCTGTTTTTTGAGTTCTGTTTTTATGAATATACGCTGCAGGAACGTCAGGCGGAAAGACAGCCGTTCTTAAGCGATATTCTGCCGGGGTTGTAGGTTTTAAGTCTACAAGCAGTTTGCGGTAAGCAATCGCTATTAAAAGGAACACATTTTCCATCGGGGGAGTCACCGGACATAACGCCAGTAAATGTTTCAGGAATCTTGCACGATTCTTACACATGTTTAAAAAAAAAAAGAATGCTTTACAAGACATAACAAAACCCACAAATGTACATGTATCCAAACACCACAAGAACAAAATTGTAAAAAATGAAGAATGTGGTTTCTGGTGTTTATGGTGTTTGCATACAGCCTCCTCCTGGTATGAGCGCACACTTAACAGTTTACTTAAGGTTTTGACTGCTGATAATGCGTGAATTGCAACAGGTTATTAAAACAATGTTATAGACACTGATCAAATTGGTTTTGTCCCAGACCGAAACTCAGTAAACAATATAAGAAGAATAATTAATACATTACAGGCAAAAAGAGATAATAACCTGTTAATTACTTTGGCAGTGGATGCAGAAAAAGCCTTTGACCGAGTACTTTGACAATTCATGTTAAAAACTTTTTTAATGGTTTTTATGTGAATGCAATAAAAGCAGTATATAGTAACCCGACGGCTAGAATAGTCGGACTAAATATTCAATCAGATGAATTTAAATTACATAACGGAACCAGGCAAGGGTGCCCCCTGTCCCCACTTCTCTACATAATTACCATAGAAATATTATCTTGAAAATTAAGATCAAATAAAACTATAAGAGGCTACCCTATTCTTCAAGAAGAACATAAAATTTGCTTGCATGCAGATGATATACTACTAACACAGACCCATTGGCCTCATTACCGGCCCTAATAACAGAGATTAACATGTATTCAGATCTGTCTAACTATAAATGAAACATCCAAAAATCACCAAGCCTATCTTTAAATATAAAGGCAACTATGAAAGCCGAACTATCTTCAAGGTTTAACTTTTGTTGGAAAAATCAAATTAACTATTTCGGTATAAATAACTCTGCACAAATTGAAGACATTATGGCCATACGTTTCTCACCTTTGCTCAGGGAAACTAATTCTCTAATTAAAGGTTGGAAAAATATGATTCTGTCGTGGGTAGGAAGAACAAATACCATAAAACCTTACATTTTACCAAAATGGCTATACATATTTAGACATTAAAGATTAAAGATCCCAGAAAGCTGGCTTGATCTTTTACAAAATAGTTTTAATTTAAGTTTGTTAAAAACAGCCTTAAGGACAATAGGCGGTCCCTAAACCCATTGAAAACAATGCATTTTGAGCCCGTACTTATACAGGCTTTGTCATTTAGGGGTTAAAACCACATGAGGGGGGCTGGGAATGGCCATAATAAAACAATATTACTGGGCTAATATAATTGGACATATCTACATGATTCAACTTCCATCAGCCACAGAAGAATGGTGGTATAAAGGAGAGAAACAGAATATAGTAGGGGGTGATTTAGCGGCATCACTCTGGGCTTGTACGGGAGGACATAGACCACTCAAACTCAACATGGTCATTAATAAGAAAGGATTTCAGACGTAGGGTTTAATATCCCAGATATAGAGCTGACCAATTGGAAATTAGCAGGGATTCAGAAGATTAATAACTTACTTAATCAACATTTGCTTAAAGCTAATAATTGTTTAACCAATAAATCCACTCTGCTAGAAATGCTGCCTCTCGTGTTGTTCTCGTATTCATCCAGCTAAGGCCAATCTCCGTTCCACATTGGAATATGATTTAATTTTTTAATTGCTGGAATTATTATTCCGCTTTCTTGCAATAATGAGTTTTTGCTGCTAGAAGAAAATGTAACATTATTAATGAGAATTTATGACTTCATTTCGCCCGATTTAAATGTAGTAATGCAAGCTGTGGGCTTTGAATTATCGAGGGGTCACCCATCTGGTTTCGTTTGGTGAACACAAAGTTCCATCCATTTTTACCAACATCCCATCCCCCCCCGTATATGCAGATAGTCTCCGGATTTTGTATTACGAGCAGACATTTGAGTCTGCAAGTGTGTCAAAAAAAGCAGCATTGTAAAAGTTTAGAAGAATGTGTTTTCTGGTGTTTATGGTGTTTGCATTCAGTCTCCCCCTAGTATGAGCGCACACTTAACAGGACACTTAAGTTCTTAACTGCTGATAATGCGTGGAAACAGGGCAGGCGTCTCACCCGGTTACTTCTCACGGTTAGGACACAATCTCATAGCGAGAGACATCACAGAACGTGACTGATAACCCGCGCTCCCGTATACCCCACACCGACAATATATACGGGAATATATACGGGATTCAAACAGAGCTCAGCTTCTGACTCGGATTAATAGGCGTTGTTGTCTTGGATAACAGAGCTTCGTAAATTACTGACGAGGACATCGGGCGGCCTGACATTCTGAATCGGCTGGCGTGCACTGATAATGCGCACTTTCACACAGGGGTACATCTGCTGAATGCAGCGTGATTAGGCATGGCTGCTCGGGGTTTATTACTAAACGTAGAGCCAAGTCATTAAACGAGTAATAAAGACACATAGTGACAGCAGAAGAAAACAACTTCTGGTACCGAGCCGAGTGAGACACCCAACACGCAACCCACTGAACACGTAGCTGCTATACTTGTTTAACCCTTGACACCCCACATAAATGAGACACCTGCGGTACCCCTAAGGTCTCCTGCTATTGATGTTACTGTTGAAGTAGGGCCTGAAGCGCAGAATGCGCATGGTGTAGATCCCCCTGTATTTTTAGAGCAGGTTGAGCAGCGTGGCAGGGAGAACAGTTTGTGAATCATACAGGATTCAAGGACATCATCAAGGTCATCTGTCATCAGTTGGTGCTGTAGGTATAAATGCTTTGCATAATAAATGTGACTGAAGTCCCCTCAATCTCCGGGCCGGACCCCCCACCCAATCTCCCTCAACCCAACAGCCACAGACACCAGAAACTTGGGTTGAGAAGGCCGCAGCGAATTTTATTTATTAACCAAGTCATTGCCACGCAACCTTAGGCCAGACACCTTGTTGCGTTAACAGAGCAAAGACCACGAAACCGAACACCTAAATATAATAAATAACATCAATAAACATAAAGATTTAACAAAAGCCATTTGATTTTTGCCCCAGTCCTGGACAAACAGCCCCAGCTCTGCACTGCTCCATATAATGGATTCTCTAAACCCGGAATAACTGGAGCCGTATCGGCCACGATTCTGTTATTAAAAGGAATAGAGCGCCGCGTCAGCCATAGAAAGAGAGAAAGCGCATTGGTGAAGATGATACGTTTATAATGGATTGGAAGCTTCGGAGACCACCGGGGTCTCTTCTTCAGGCGTATTATACGTATATATATATTTATACAGTAACATGCGGTCAGCGAGATGACGTGACTGTGAATGGAGATTACATTCCTGTAGTGATGTAAAATATAATATTAATCTTATTAAAGATTTTATTGATTGTTGTATTTATGATCACACGTACTTCTTGTAATATATAATATATCAGGTGGTAGAAGTCGTCCTCTGAAATATTGTATCAGAGAAGATGTTTCTGCGATTAGACGCATTGATTCCAGCTCTGCCGTCACGAGTCATTTTCATAAACGCAGTAATGGAGACATCAAATATTTCTCATTTTTTGGAACTAAAGCTGCCTTCGGTGTTGCAGGAGACAAAGGGTTAAACTTCTCTTCAGCTGATTACAGAATGTATTTATTATAACGGCTGCTGCTGTGTAAAGTAAAGGCTGAGGAGACCTCGACCCAGAATCTCCAATGTAGAAGAGAGATAAGAATGATATTTGTTACAAAACTGTAAACGCCTCACATGCTTTACTGAACAAAACTGTCCCTAAATACCTGAATAATTTGCTTGTGTAAATAAATCCGACCCTTTTAAGATAAGGTATGAAAGTTATGGAGGAAATGGTTACTTTTAGAGCCTGCGTATTACTGCGGTGTAACCGGCTCGGCTCGTTCTCTCCGTGAATAAATTTCTTCCTGATTTACCAAAAGTTCTCTCATCGTCTGCTGCGCTTTATCACGGAACGAGGAGTCGGACAGTTTTTCCAAACATTAGGAGGAGTTGTTTTTTTTTACATTTTTCATGCAGATTCCAGGCAGCCCGGGAAACCCATTATATATTAATATAGAAACATATAGGTTTAAGGGCAGCATGACAGGGTAGGCAACCGACTGATCGCAGGGTTAATGCTGCAGGAGAGGCGGGGGGCCGGAGGAAGTAAGCAGGCCGTGGAGACCGGATCTCAGGAGGGGCAAATAATGTCAGTGAGGGGGTCGGGGATTCAGTCTAGTGATGGGAAGTTCGGATCATTAAAATGAATCGGATCATTTCGATTCGTTCACTGAAATGATCCGATTCATGATCCGAATCTTCGGATCACTCAGTGTGTCTGCACGGAGTTACTGTTTTCCAGTAACTCCATGCAGACACACTAACGATTGGCCCCGCCCCTTTCATTATGAATCCTCCCCCCTGCCTCCAGTGATGTCAATGAAGGCAGAGAGTCGTTCAAAGATTCGGATCTTACAGGGATCCGAATCTTACAGTGATCCGGATCACTGTAAGATCCGGATCATTGTAAGATCCGGATCATTGTAAGATCCGGATCATTGTAAGATCCGGATCTTTGAACGACTCTCTGCCTTCATTGGCATTCTAATCATTCAGAGAATGTCACCATACTGTTATAAATAAATAAATACATTAATAATCACTGCCCCCAGGATTTACATTCCCCTTTACCTGCAACTGCACCTTAAGCTAACTTTATTAAATTCATTAAATTAACCCTTACCATTAAATTAACCCTAAACACCCCATCAACCATGACTGCACCTAAAATTAACCCTTAACACCCATCAACCATGACTGCCCCTAAAAT
>VKOC01022882.1:0-42253 GCA_009364415.1 Spea multiplicata
GGGCGCAGGCTCTGGTGTCACAAAACTAATGGAATTTTGACATTGTGCAGGAGCATCTTTAGCAGATCCAGTAGAAGGTGGCATCACCTGAACACTTTTTCTTTGTGCCTTCTTCAGAAGTTCCATTATTTTAAACACCACCTGATTGGCAGATGTTAAGTCTGGAACAGGCATTGTTTTCTTTGTAACTGGTGGTACTTTTGGTAAGTTGTTCTCTGTTTGTTTAACTGGGGATGGGGGATTCGGCTTTTGGACCTCATAGGCAGGTGGTTTCCCTTGTACTGCAGCTTTTATCTCCTGGTTTTTAATTGTATTCTGCTTCAGATTTTCAATGTAAGGCTTATGAATCTCTGTTTTCTCCTTTGATCCAGAAAATGCACGACTAGGTTCATTAACTGGGGACCTTTTCATTTGACTGGGAGGCCGGCCACTCTGATTTTTGCACATCGGAGGAGCTCCGTGAGCATCTGGAGACACTCTGACATCGGGATGCACGTGGTTATACGCTGAATTGAGTGTAACCTGAGACGCAGCAGCAATAGTTTCAGGAAAGGGTTGTACGGGCATTACTTCAGGAACACTCGGCGGAACTGAAGGAGGCTGCCAGTAAGGTGGATGAAACACAGGAGGCCAAACAGACGGATCAGGAGTAACCGTCCCCACAGCAATCGGCGGTGGAGGAAAAGGAGGCCAAGCCATAACCGGTGGCTGAATTGGCATGGGATGTAAAGGATCATGTGGAATACAGTTTGGAAACGGAGGAGGCACCGGTAAAGTAAGAACAGCCGGATAATAAGTGGGAGGTGAGGGCACTGGCCATGCAGGTGGGTAAAAAGGAGGTGGTATATTTGGGTGCACAGGAAAAGCGTTAGCCTCACCTACATTAGGGCACTTCATCTCCGTCTGATTTAAAGGTAGAGTCTCCTGAATGGTAACAGGAGGTAAGGCCACTGCTGGTGGAGCAGAACCCAAGTTATTTGAAACATCTAAACTTGTTTTTTCAGGCACAGTTGTTGGACATGGCAATTCCTCTACCGAAGCAGCTTTCTTAGGTATCTTGGAGGCCACCGCATCTTTTCCAGGTATGACCAAGCAAGGGATTTCTGCCAGCTCAGTCGGCGGCTCAGGTATGGAGGGCCACTTACTTCCCGATGCATTTTCATTCTCTCTCTCTTCAGCATTTGGTTTACGGTGCTGTAACCGTTTTCTGTATTCACTTAAACTGAGCGACTTGGGCTTCACCTCCTTGGCAAGCTGGTTTGATTCCTCTTTTTGTTCTTCCACATTGGGGTTCTTTTCTTCCACGTTACAACTATCTTCTACCTGCATGTCACAAGTAGCTGAAGTCAAGACTTCATCGTGAGCAGTGCTTTCTTTTTGTGCACTGTCATCTTCGGGGACCGTTTTGTCTTGGGACTGATCAGATATAATTTCACACCCTTCTTTTAAGTTTGGGTGAGATGTGCCAATTTCAACATCCACATTTTCTGATGCAGACTGCAATTCTTTTCCTGTAGAACTTTTCTCAGCCTTTTTAAAGTTTTCGTTGAGTGGTTTCTTCTCCAAAGAGAGTGGGTTTTCTAATCCTCCTCTGCTTCTTAATCTAGTTTTCATGGTTTTGGATGACCGAAGCTCCATCTGAGAATCTTTAACCTGGTCCAATTGTTTTGTTAAGAAATCAGACTCCTGCAAACAATTATTGCTTGGGCGCTTTGACTGTGGTGCGGCGGCCTTCTGTAGCGTCTTTTCAGCTACGGCCTGCTCCTTGTCTTCATTAGCGTTTTTATTTTGATTTAGAGGTCACACTTTGCCCATCTTTCTTCTCTCTCTTCCTCTTAACAGAGACATCTTGGGCACATGAATTTTGTTCGCTGTTCTCTGGTTCCTTACGCTTTTCAAGAGACAGCTTCTCTAGTTTCTGATCAAAGTTCTTTGCCACGTTTCCATTACTGACTGTTGGCGTAGCGAAGTCATCAAATTCAGGTAGGTCCTTTGTTTCCTTTTCCAAAACTCCAACTTCTTGCAAGGATTCCAGGCTGGACTTTTCCCTATCGGGTTCTACGGACGGCAGCGTCAAATTTTCATTTTCCTGATTTGGTGGTTTTTCCAACGATTCTACCTCATCTGGTAAAATACCAAAAGGTTCACCAAAACTAATTTTGTGTACAGGTACACATTGTTCTTCTTGAGACTCATCTGTTATAGTGCTCGGAATTTTCACTTCAGAATCAAGCAGCTCTACGGGATGTAGAGCAGAAAGATTGTCCTCTGAAGACTCCATAGAAAAAATGTCCCCTGGATGTTGCATCCTCACCGGGAGTTTTATACAGTCTCCTTCTTCTGACACAATCTCAAGAAAAACAGTATTTTCTATATCTTCATCCATCTCAACCTCTTCTGGGTCAAGGCATACGGATATTGCTGGAAGGCAATAAGGATGCATATATTTCACCAAGTCATTAAGAGTGACATTTTCTGTGTTGATGACACACGGAGTATTCTGATTCAAAGCCATTTCCTGTCCAAATTCATTCTTTTGGGTTGAAGAGTCCATTGAAAAGTCATCAACCAAATGTGCCAAATCCTGGACCACATCGGGTTTCTTTTCTGGGCTGTTGACTTCCTCTTCTTCTCCGTCACTCCGCGGCTGGGTTGCTTCCTTTCTTGTCCTACGTGGCATGCATCCTCTTACAACTTTATGACGGCTGTTTCTTTTTGGTGTGGAACTAATACATTCTGGAAATTGCTCCCAATTTAGGGCTGAAGATCGATCCACCTTTAAACAAGAAAAAAATAATTCAGCGGAATCCCAAACAAAATACAATACGAGCTGTAACTGTTACTATAGTCCAATTTGCGTTACTATAGTCCATCACTGACACATTATTAAAGAATGTTACTAAACTATTGAAGCCACTCATGGCGCAGAATTATCTTGGACCTTCACAGAGCCAAAGCTGGCTCACAGCGTGACAAATTAGTTTTCACGGAAAACTGCTGCACCCCAAATGACCTTTTCTATGACAGCTGTAGGTAATAGTGCAAGGCTAAAGATATATATCCAATCTAAAGTTACTAAAGTAGCGAACTCTGGTACACCCAGTCTTTACAACTATAACTAAACTGCTAGGAGAAATAACCAGAGGAATTCCTCACCTTGCCAGAATTAGCTCTGCGCTGATCATCCATTAATGCCATTTCCCGTTCAGGTGGGGTACGAGAAAAGCTGAGGAGTTTCTGCAACTGGAGAGTAAAAAAAAAAAAAATCTAATCAAAACAGGGAAATATAATTAAGCCTGATACATGCCCTCTGATTTTAAGTAAAAGTAGGACAATCTAAAGCTATTTTGCTTACTGAAAAAGTAGTGCAGGCAATTGCTGCTTACGCCAACACAACAAATACTACAGAATTCTGAAATACCAGTTCCAGTTTTGAGTTATAGAACATTATTTACGGAGACTTCAGCTTCATCCCCATTTCACCTTTGACCCCGTACCTGGTGTCTTCTATACACACACACTATACAGTCCCAGGAAGTCCATGAATCCCACCATGCCATCAAGGGCATGAATTTGCTTACCAACAGAGTAATAGACTTACTGCAGAATTGTCACGATCTTTTGGCGAAACCAGAAGTTCTGTATCTGGAATGGTGTCAAACGGAGACATGTTTTCATCATCTGCATTGTCCAATATTTCAGTGAGGGCGGTCAGAAGCGATAACTCATTATCTTCATCAAAATGACCTTTATTCTGCCAAAAGAAGCCCTTTGTTCTATAAACTGAGCAGGAGTACTTTTTGAAGATTTGATACATTTAACTTTCAAGACATTTTTGGGAGATACTTAATGCCCTGAGTTTGCCATGTTTAAGATACGTGTAACTGAGCACGGAACAAAAAGAAAACTGTAAAAGTGTTAAACTCAAAAGAACACATCTTCAAAGAGTGGTAGGGGATAGCTTGACGGACTAGTATACAATCAATGCACGCTTATCAATGCAGCATCATACCTGAGCCTGTGCACCAGGATCATCAATGATAGAAATGATGGAGTGATCAATATAACCCTGGAAAGTTCCCAGGATTCCGCCAGCATCCAGGGACGATAGCGAAAGGTCAGAGAGTCCAGTACAAGCCTCATCATCTTCAAAGGCCTGGCACTGAAAATAAAAATATATATTAACCCAATAATTGCTATTGAAGAGATTCATCCCAGTTTTCTTCATAAGCACATCTCAACAGATGTTATGTTTTGAAATATACAATTTCCAAGTTATGACAGGTGTAATAAACAGCCAAAAGTAAGTTTGTAGGGAAAAAAAAAACGAACAAAATTGAAGCCAATGCTTTACCCAGCGTCATGAAAGGCTTTACTAGAAAGGAGTGACTTCAATTTTATGACCTGAGCTTAACTCCAAATGTTTGCGTCAAAAAGGCATCCAGGACAGCACTATATGCCAATGTATACTTATACTAACGTGTATATTTATACTAATGTGTATATCATTAAACACTCATCTACAGACACCAGACAAGCCAGAAGGCTTGTTTTTCCCTCTGAGTGGTGATCTGGTTATTGCATCTCTTCCCGAGTTTTGTCTAAATGCTGTCCTGTACAGCGGGCAATTACTTTCAAGGGATCCGCGTATAAAGTGGATATAGAGGCAAAAGGTGATAATTGTTAACCTTATTTACATGCGCCTACCCAGAATCCCTTCTGGCCTGTTTGGTGTCTGTAGATGAGTATTTAATAATACTTCTACTATCCCTTAAATTTAAGTGGAAGGGTTTTGCATCACCTTTACCCACCATAACTTATATAATGATAATAAATGTTTACAAACACTCACTGTATTAGTACACAGTGGTATCGCACAGGTACATTTTTGTAACTTTATGGGTCATTTCAATTAACGACCACAATTGAAAAAGCGGTGGTATTTAACATAATTAAATGCATTTACTTCATTGTTCACCGATAAAAACAGGTTGCGTGTTTTCGAGCTGCTAGTTCTGGGATCAGCACATTTCTACTGGAACAGATATATACAATGCTGAGGGCGGGCGGAAATCACTTACAAACGGGTCGAGCGGAAAGGTTTTTAACGGGACGGGGGCCATGGGTTTTACGCGGCTCACCCTCGTGCCAAGATAAAGGCATATATAAAATCAGCATTTCCCTTTTAAACTATATGTGACACTACGAGCAGATGTACGGTTAAACCTTCCGATAAACCCAATGCTACAAACTTTCTACAAATATATTAAAATGAGTCAATAATAAAATGTAGCAATAAAAGGCCAGCAGACCCTGCAGCAAAGAGCCGAATGCATCTTATGTGATACGGGGAGCACAAACTGGTTTAGGTGAAAGAAACAAACTCTGCTGTTAAATTGCCTTTTTGTAATTTGTTTTACTAAATAAAAAGCATTACCCTCAATACCCGTGCCCCTAAATGCACTATTACACAAAGACAATGTAAAAGCAGCCAGGGAGTAGCGAGGGTCTTATGATCGTCCCGACGCATTTCTAACGATATCTGCACTCCAGCCTTGCTGCCGGTAACACCTGGAGTACTCTTGGCTCTAAGACAGGGATCTCCAAACTCAGCCTCCAGCTGCTGCAGGACTACATCTCCCATACTCCTCAGCCAGCCTTAGCTGAGGAGCATTATGGGAGATGTAGTCCTGCAGCAGCTGGAGGGCCGAGTTTGGAGATCCCTGCTCTAAGATATCGAAAACCAACATTCTACTGCACTGATGTGTGGAATAGCCTCCATATTCTGTAAAATAGCCTAAAACGCATGAAAATGGGCATCTCCCGCCTTCTAAAACCAGAACGTACCCGTTATTAAACCTGCTTACGCTGTACTAGTCTCTTTACTCTCAATAACTAAGAGCCGTAATTTATTCTTCTCGCTAAACACAAACTCCTCGTTCTACATCTCAGCAGAGTACGAAGGCGCCGCGGAAGTGAATGCATACTAACAGCGATGGGCCCCCGAACCCAACAGGTACATGATAGATTTATATTTTTTTAATACATTGTAATTTTAAGGCTCACAGCCATTAGGAAAAGATACACAAAAAAGTGACGCATGTTTTATTTCTTGACATTTTAATTCCTGATAAGTTGAAATTTAGGTTTTTGGACATTCATTTGAAACACCTTTATTACTGGAATAACTTTGTAAGCATCTAAACGAACCAAAAGGGTAATTGTATTTTTTTATACACATTTGATGGAGGGTAACATACAGTAAGGTCAGCACCGAACAAAAGTGGGTTTATTTCAATTTGTACGGAGGCCCCCCGCTGTGGGCAGTCATGTGATGTTTGGGTAACATTCCCTACGCGAGCCGCAGGTGGATAGTTATTAATTAAATCTCTATTTATGAAATCCTACATCTCTAATTATATCCTCTATACGCGTTCGTTAAGAGTCCTTGCTGGGCAGTATGAGAAGGACTTTGCACAGTTATCATAGCCCGATCTACCATGCAAACACAGCTGCCGAAGCATTGGGTCTCTGGGAACTATCATTGTTTTTGAAAATGACGTCATTAGCATCAGGCAGATTTGCCAAACATTCTCTAAAAATGGATACAACGCAAGCCTTTCATCCAAAGCCAGGGAGACGGTAACAGGGGATCCGTAACACAATCACACACGCTCACTTTAATCAAACAGTTACAGATAAACCGAAAGTTTAATCACAAACAAAATATTCGGGAAACTCGCCTCTTTCTAAAAGCTTCCTTGGGAAACGTCCGACAAGGTAAGTAAGGAAGCTGAGCACACGGCATTCAGCATAGAGGATCCCGGCCGACGCACGAAACCGCTTTACACGCATACAAGAGATAAGCTAACGATAAAAAGAGATATGCTACGAAACGCACGCATTTCATGCGCGGTATAACCAAATAACAGTAATGACGCGGCGTACACAACACCACAGACACCCGACTCATTCATTCAGTGATTTCAAACTTAGCTCTGCCCACAATAGCAGCACCACATAGAACGATGCTTTATACGGGCGTGCGATAAATGTATAGATCTGACTCATTCCAGCTTATAAATGTATTAAGTCAGCGTGATTTACAGTATTCCAAATAAATTAACCCCCAGCGTGTACAGAGATCCGTCCTGAACACCTTGACATTTATACGCATATTAATATACGCGTGTAATTATATATTATAATAATAATTATGGAGAAATTCAGTTTATGGGGAAAAAAGACCTATTTTGCATATTTGATTTATAAACTGGGGAAATAGTCAGCCTAAGTGAAAGAGTCCATTCCCTATTCTGCCCCCTCATGAAGCACACACATGCAGCAGCGCAGCACACACACACACATGCAGTAGCGCAGCAAAGAGCCCAGCGCGTGCAGGTAAGCAGGGAACACGTGGGTCTCGCTGCCAGCGCCGCCCAGACACGGCTCATCCCGGAGGAAGCATATGGAAAAGTACTCGCGCTGCCCGATCGCTTCTCAATTCGAAACAATTGCTCCCGAAGTTAAAAGCGAATCGCAGACGCCCGATCCGGTGTCCGCCTCACGACTCAACGGGACGCAACTTTCGTGCCTTTAATGCGATTGCGTTTTGATTTCCCGTTTGCAGTCTACGGGGGAAGTAAATGTAAAAGAAACACGTGGCTTGTGGGTCCGGAGACTCCCATTAGACCGAGAACGTCTCCGCGAAACTAAATCATAAAAGTCACAGCGTAAAGGAAGCCAACTATTTAACAACAACGCCCTGCCGAGAGGCCATTTTAAAAGTCGCAGGAGTTTGCAAACAGCATTAAGTGAATAAAAGAAACGATGTAACTGCCCCTGACAGGGGTAAATCTGCACAGTATGAAAGGGTTAACAAGCAGTGATTTGGTTAACAATAGTGTGTGGCAGCCGGTACAGCCGCCCGTAGACAGTCCCGGCACCGGGCACAACTCCACGTGCCAGCCGTGCCACGCCACCCCAAAGTCCCCAGGTGCCCGCACCCCGGAACGGGTAAGCAAAATGTGGGGATGACGGTCCCGTACACCCATTTCTGCCCCCTCAGCGTCTGCGGCGGCCTTGCTCGGGCGGCTCCAGCACACACGCATGGCTCTGCATCCACGTGTCACCGGGAGTATACAGGGCACCAGAGCCGCTGCAGCACCCGCGACCGGGCCAGTCCAACGCAGCAAGGTAGCGGGGGTGACCTATTGTACCTGGAGGGGGCCGCCGGTGGTGAAGAGCTCCATTCCTCCGATGGTTAACGTCTCTTCTCCTGCTCCCCACCGGGCCGCCATCTTGGCCCCGCAAACTCCAAGGCTTTGCCGGCACAGTCGACCAATAACACGTGGTACTTGCCGCATGGGAGGGGGCGGGGCCAGTCATCACCAGGAATAGAATGCACGCAAGAGCAGTAAGGGTGACGCCATCTTGGTTGTGGCAGTAATTGTGGCTCATCAGTTACAGTCTAGTTGCTGGAACAATCATGAGCATTCCATAACAGTAACGTTTTCCAGCGTATACATAGTTACACTGAAATAAACAATGTATCCGTGCATTATTCTGGGCATGCTGAGTTCTTGCTTCATGCACATTAATATATGAAATTATCAGACTAAAGAATAATTAGAGTGCTTTCAATAGGTATAGTTTGTGTGATGCTCAACAGGGTGGAAAACAATAACCATTTGCTATGGGTTTAAGGCCTTGGTTATAAACAATGCTGCAAGTGACATTAAATGATGTGCCCAAGTACAGAAAAAGGAAAGGCCAGGAGTATAGTAAATAGCCAGGATTAACCCTGCACTAAGTTACAAAATGTAATGCCAATGACATTATGTGCTCTGAAACTATGGACTATGAATTCCATGAAAGCACATTACCGCTCCAACTCCTCCGCGATACACTCAGAGCAGCTATTTGCAAATTTTTAGAAAGTAAGTTCTAGTTACCCCTGTCAAAAAATCCCCTCCCCCCCACTGCTGTTTGAAGGAGGGGGAGAATTGATTGACAGGTACAATGGCTGGAAGAACAGTGCCAAGTTAGTGAGTCAAAGTAGTTAATTTGGTTAAAAGTGGCAATGTTACCTTGCACCCCAAAAATCTTCTGCAAAAGCTCAGCTATCCCCTTTCTGCAGCTTGGAGGAAAGGAGAGAGGATGTGTTAAATCCCTTAACTATCTAAATGTTTGGAACAACTACAGGGGAAAAAACAGCCTCCCAGCAGAAGTGGTAGAGGTTAATACAGCGGGGGAATTTAAACATGCATGAGATGGGGATATGGCTCCTGAATCTCTAAGCAAGACTTTAGGACTGGTTAAGGTTTGAGTCTCTACAGCAGGAAAAGCGAGCAGACTAACCGACCTGAATCAGTCTTATCTTCCATCAAAGTCTATGTTTCAATGTTATAAGACTGAAAATTGTACTTGTATCAAATTGTATCAGGATGGATAATGTTGAAGGAATGCGTCTTCAATATGGAGTGTTGCTTTTGGTTCACCTGTGTCGAGTTTCCAAGTAAGATCATCCCCAATTAATTAATTAATTCTGTACTGAAATGCCACAGGTAGCCACATCAAGTAGCCCCACCAACGTTTCTCGCGGCACTCTCTATGAAGCAGTTAGGGAATTGCTTCAGGGCTTAAAGCAAAAGAGGAGAAAATTCCTTGAGAGTGTTGAGTTTCAGATCAGCTAGAAAAACTATGACCACAAAAGGAACAAGCGTTTCTCTGGCGCAGTCAGGCTGAAGTCAACCCCACGCCCCAAATTCTGTGTGTGTGAAGGGGGATCAGCAGCATTGGATTTACCTCATATGGATATTGAGGCTTTGAAGAAGCTAAATAAAAACAAAAAGCTGGTGAAAAAAAAAATAGCCAAAAAGTATGATGCCTGTATTTTGGGACCTGGACTGAACAAAGCTGGGAAGTTCCCTTCGCTTCTGACCCACAATGAAAACATGGTGGCCAAGGTTGATGAGGTGAAGTCAACTATTACGTTCCAAATGAAAAAGGTTCTGTGTCTGGCTGTGGCTGTTGGTCCTGTTTAAATGACAGAGGAAGAACTGGTTTATAACATACACTTGTCAACTTCTTGGTATCTCTTCCGCAGAAGAACTGGCAGAACGTGAGAGCACTCAAGAGTACCATGGGAAAACCACAGCGCCTGTACTAAACCGTTCATAAACAAAGCTGGTATGACATAAAAATGTTCCACTCTCGCCACAGTTGTAGCGATCATGAAGGCACTGCTGCTGCTATCTGCCCGGAAATCCTGGTAGACTGGCAAAGCAACTGTGATATTGAAGCCCCCAAACCTTTCATCGCTCTTAAAGGAGCGATCGTGCAGGCTCAGCGATGGGATCGCCAGTTTATGGGCGATTGTGTCCTGGCTACCAGAAACAGCTTCAGGGAATATCCAATAATGCAGAAAACCGGAAAAATTCCAAAAGGGTTCATTTACTTTTTCTTGAAACTATATAGTTTATAGGGGTTATTTTTAAGTTTAGGGGGCTGATGTCGGGGGTGTGCCTGCTGCTGTCACCAGGAAACACCCCCATTTAAAGGGAAAATGGGCAGAGAGCAGGGCATGTCAAGACCCCGATCCCGCGAACCGGAGGATTCAGGTCTTGACCCTGGGAACTGGTGCTCCACCTGGCAATCTTAGGGTCAGACCCGGAGGGTTTCCAGGTACGGTCACGGCATTTAATTCAATTTACTATCATTCTGCAAGAACTGGATCCCCAAACAGCAGAGGATTGTGGGTAGGGGAGCACTTTCTGTGAAACACCAAAATAAATGATGACGTTACTATTTAACAGCCTTTTTTTTGCCGCAACCTTTTGACAAAAACTAAAGGATATAATTGATGGCGGGAGCCCCCCTTTGATACAATATAAACACGGAGGAGAGGGGGTTAACACCGGCAATTCTCTATAAGGAACATCCTGTACGTTACACATATCTGCTGAGACATTACTGCCGTAACTACTATCGTTCCAGCTAAAAACCGGCACAAAACCGGAGCCAGCACCAATTAGCGCTAACACAGCTAAATGGCGCGAAAACGAGTTATTCGCCACACCCACAAGCTGTTTACGGCACTGTGATTGGCGAGTTGTTTGTCAGACGTATGACCCACGCCTCCCAAGCGCAAGGGTTTCCCTAAAGGGGAGGCGGCGCTTTAAGTGTTCGTCATGAGCTGAGTGTAACCGGAAGTGGGTGCGGTGTAGGGAGGTGCTGAGGAGCTTAAGTGACCGTGTGCACGCGTTGGCAGGGTGGGTGTTGCGGGTGTGAGTAATACGGCCGGGTAACCCTGTGGGTGCCAGAGAAATCTCAATGACTTTAAGAAACGTGTATTAACGGAAACGCAAGTCGAAGCAACTGTAGTTCGAGCACCTAACCCATTGAGGGTACCTGACCTGTCTACTAAAGGGTTAAAGTGGTCACCTGTGCTAAATTATTCTATTGCTGATGAATACACGCAGAGAGCGAGCTACAAAAACAAAGTTTGCATTCACTCGTCTCCATGACAACGTTTTTTAAACAATATTCATTTACAGTGTTCTCATTGATGCTGATGGTCTTATGTGATAGCCCCAGCAGCAGGAAGTGGTAATGTGTAAAGGTGGTGTTGTGACATCAGCAGCTATTTTGTGCACTAACTCTGTTATGTCACCAAAAACCCTTAAAACCAGGGTGACCGCATCATTACTATCACTTTTGCTTTAAAAAGGATTCCCCTTTGAGAATCTATACATCCTGCACACTATGCAGCTTACATCACGCTCATGTGGCTAGTGCTGTGATGTCATGGGGTGGTCTGCCATCAGGGCACCCTCAGCTCCTCGCCCCTTGCTGCATAGACAGTTACCAGTCTGCTGGCAGTCCCAATGTGCTTCATGGTTCAGCATAGGGCTGTCATTTCAGCCATTTTTTCCCAGGCCAGATCTAATCTTTGTGTCGCTGATCATCACCGATAAAGCGCTTAGGCGATGTATAAATTAGATTACCTAGTGCTTTCTGTAAGGTTATACACCTGCATACTGCAGGGTAGCATTATAGGGAGTGACATATTTATGTTGAGTACTCCTCACCCAATATAGCACCCCCTATGTGTCCAGCACTAGGATATGATGTCATACTCCAACACTGCACCCCTTAAAGACTCTAATAACGTGCTAATTCTGGCAAAAAGCAAATCATTGGTTATTCCTCATTTAACACATTGTCCAACATTACAATTTTTATGCCTCCATCAGTATGGATTAACTGCCCTCTCGTATAATTTAGTTGATGTTTTCCTGACCTCGTGTTCATCAGACTGACCCTTATCATTGGCTGGATATACTGTCAGCGCCGGTGGTTGATAGCGCTCCACCTGATTGTGTTTGTGTGCATGGTGTGGTTTACACACAAAGAAAGCGCATACACTGACCTAGCAAACATTGACCCAAAAGATAAACTGTTAACTTATCCTGTAGCAGACAGAGAGGAGGCTGGACGGGCTGATGCTTCGTTGCTTACGCCGGACTCGCTATGTCAATCAGGGTAACGCTAAGAATAAATCACTAAGTTATTCTTCCCTAGGAAGTCACAGACATGGCAGACTATCCTGTATATATATATACAGTATATAAATAATATATAACTGCTGTTTGGGGTCACTGAGCTGTATATGTACGTCTAGGCCGTAGCTATATGTCTGTTTTATATGCATCTGCAAATTAAGGTTAAGACAGTAATTCAGTTTCATAGCGAGGATGGATACTCTTGTATACAACGTGCAGATTATACAATTTGTGGAATAAAGAGGCATTTTACAAAGAACTTCATGTTGGTTATATGGCTAAATCCATTATAGGTCTATTTAACAGATATCGTGAAGTTCTGTTCAAGGAACATATGTACTTTTATTCTCCATTAAAACATTGTGGTCCCTATAGCAACAAGAAAGCGGCAAGGACTTTTCATTTGTTTTGCTACCGGAGTGTTCTTTTAATAAATTCGGAGATTGTATGTGTAGGTTGTTCTCTGTTCGCTTGTGTTGACTGTCTAAGTAATTGGATGAGGCTGCACCAAAAATAAAAAAATCTAATAATCTGGAAATTATTAATAAGTGTGTCTTTTCTGCACTGTACAGAGGCTGGGGCTTTTAATTGTTGGGCTAGTTATATCAGTAATTATATTTACAAAGCCTTAGAATATATCCATTTTTGACCTGGGACATGAGCGTCCTTTATTACAGTTTCAGCAAATAGACTCTCTGCGATATGACTTCATGTCAAGGTATTATGGACCTCACAGTACTTTGCTGGGTTGGGCTCAAGATATATACATTTTAGAATGTGAACCATGGATCTCTTTACAACTGTAAATATATAACTAAATACAGGGCGGCCACCAGGGGGCGACATGCACATAAAACTGAGGACATTAAAGGAATTCTCATTATTATCATTATTATTATCTTTTATTCATATAGCGCCAACAATTTACGCAGCGCTTCATGCAATACATAAATTCAAGGGGTCTGACAAGACGAGAATTGACAGACTAAGACAAACCGATACATGCAAGCTTACAATCTGGAGGATGTATGTGTTTATATGACTAAATTTATTATTTAACAGGCATTTATAAGATAATTGAGCTCTGCTCCTTCTTCCAATTTGGGACGTCTCTGTTGCCGCTGGCCATTTGCCATCTGGCTTGTGGTAATGGTAATGACCGGGTGCTACAAAAACTAACAAAAAAGAAAAAAAGACTTAAATTCTCCATTTCTTCAAAAATATATTAAAATAAAATGGATATAGAAAGTGGTGGGAAATTGAATTGTCCCTGTTGTGCGCTATAATCAGACCAAGGGGGTCCACAACCCTCAGCCAAAAATGTGTAATTCCAAAATGACGTCCCCTAGCTACAGAGTACAGATGTGACATTACATGAACGTATGGGACCTTAGAGGTCTCTTCTTCAACTAGAATGGCAATAGCATTTGAGCTCCATAAAGCTCATGTAATTTTTTTTCATGTTTGCCGATGAAAGTTATCAACTTTGACTGGAGACTCCTATCTTCTCTTTGGCTATATCCGTGTTTTGTGTTCTTTATATTGGAATCAAATCTAATCAATACTGGTGATGTCATTCATCTGAAGGCGACTTACTGCATATTTGGTGGAAATGCTCTAAAATGAAACATATATGGACCTGTGTCTTTCAAGAAATCTTAACTTTACTTGATGTCATTATAGAACAATCTCCTGAATTTGCCCTGTTCTACTTTAATATGCAGACGATACCCCTTTTCTTATCATAGCTACAATAATAGCTGGTTGCCCTCGGTAAATACAAATTTGACAGATTAAGGTGGAATAAGGCCAATTTTATTGAGTAAAGATGTCTTGAAATACTCTAATCCATGTTGGTTTAATGAAATATAATTAATAATATAATTAAATATGCATGATGCAATGTCTTCTATTTTTTATTTTTGTGTAACGTTTTAAATGGGGGGGGGAAACTTTAATAAAGAATAGCGGTACTTAAAGAAAAAAATATCTCCGACAATGCATTGCTAGGAGCAAAAACACTGAGAAACACTGTAGCTCAGAAATTTCTCCTCCATTAGGCATTCAGTGCGTGTCTACATTGGGTCAGCTGAGAACCGAGAAAACCTAGGAGAAACACTATAATAATATATATCATTCCAAGGGCTAGGTTAGGTAATAAATAATTCTTTATAAATAATAGTAGAATGAAAATGTATTACGGAACTTTACTGAACGAATGCCGTTGGTCTTCGGCTTTATAGTATATTCTATAGTGCTGTATAAATCAATTTATATGATATAATATATAATACTGTAACAGCGCTACTAAGTCTCTATAGATAAAGGTAACGTAATATATGCATCACAAAAGGTTTGCTGTGGGGTTTGACCAGTCATTATAGATGATGACCAGTAGATGTCAGTGTGGTAGTTGGACATTTCCAGCATATATATATATATATATATCCTCATAGTAGCAAATCGAAACCATACCCTTTAATTATTATGTGAATATCAACAATATCCCTGAGTTTAAATATCAAAATAGCTAGTATTATGAGGGCAGCTGTAGAGCTAAAATATCCATACGCTTCCGACAATGTATCCATCTGCATGGTTCCTTATTTTAAACAACCATACAGTTCATGTGTTTGAAATACATTGTGGCAAATTGTGAACCAAAAGTGTAAAACAGACCTAATAACCATGTATATAGAATTGGACAGCAGAGGACCATTCAGCCCATCTAGTCTGCCCATTTTTACCCAGTGTTTGGTCAGGTCAAATAGTAAGGAAAGCTTTAGGTCAATCCCATGCCTGTTTTCATTCCCTCACTGTATTAGCCTCCACCACTTCTGCTTGGAGACTGTTCAATTTATCTACTACGCTCTGCGTAATGTAAAACCTCCTTACGTTGCATCTAAGCCTCTGACTCTCTAGTTTTAGACCATGACCTCTTGTTCTAACATTGCTCCTCCTTTCACATGAGCTTCACTCCTGTACTTTTGTAAAACCCCTTTAAGTATTTAAATTAAATGTGTCTATTGCACCCCTCCCTCTCTTTTCTTTATTCCAAGCGATGCATATTAACATCCTTTAACCCTTTAAGATGCTTCTGACTGGTGTGTGTATGGTGAGTGTGATCAGTGTGGCTGACTCTGATTTGACGATAAATCAAATATCTCGCCTCTAGGCTGTCAGCACGGGTTATGTACAGGAGGTAAAGGTGCCATCAGTCCCAGGTACTTGCTTTTTGATTTATAAGTGCAAATGTATTTAAAAGGACTTTGTTTTTTAATCAATATGATCTGTGAGCAGACATCAGTCATGTAAGTTTTTTCCCAGGGCTCTTGGTTACAGAGGCCGGTGCTGCATGTTCTCTTTTTTTTTTTTTTGTGCGTCAGGGGGTGACAGTAGTTTTTTGTGGCTAGCGTATACCTGCCAACCTTTGGATTTCTTTCCCTGGGATGGTAAACAGAGTGACATCACACACCAGTTGTGTAACAATTGTTATCATATCTCAGCTTGCTCCACACACCTTTGCGCATGCCCAGTTTGGGGATTTCATGTGCACAGTTCCAAGCACTCAGTGGAGCCAAGATATTACCTGACTGTTGGGACTGTCTCAGCACGTTTGAGTCTGTTAGCAGCTATGATCTAGGGGCACCCACGATGGAAATATGGCTTTTAACATTACATTATCAATTGTGTTATCAATTTGTGGCTACATTTTCCATACCAATGACTCATTGGGACTTTTGCCTAAACAATGAGAAATAGTCAAATGCATTAAAGGGAACAAAACTTGTGCAGCATGACCTGGATCAGACGGAGTGATCATCGCTCTAAAAAGCTATTCATTTTCTTACCTGGTTCCTGGAGAACATGCTAGTTATTATCCGCTCTGTGCAGGAACAGGCAGCAGCTCAGAAGTCCCGATATTGATATTAATTCATCAAAGTCTACTGGCAGCACCTTTTACAGAAACGTTGCACTTTTAGCAAAGAGAAAGGTTTATTGGTTTACACTTTGACATTTAGTGGGTACGTCGCTAGTAATGAGAGCTTTGTAGGTAGGTGTTAGGTGAAGCCGTGTGCTGGGATACTTACCTGATGTTTTCCATGTCCTTAATTCCCGGTTTCCTGCCTTCACAGCTCTCATCGCCTCTCCCAGCCGCGACTCAGACTAAACTTATTACTAGACTTGTGCAAGTGTGCCAAAAAATGATTCAGACACGTTTTGTTTTTCGGTCCTTTTGATTTCGGACAACAAAATTTGTTTCATGCCCTTTTCGGTTCCGATGATATTCAGAGGGTTTTTTATATGAAATATGTTGTTACTCACCCACAATAACACTCCATCATTCTCTCTCACACTCACCCAGACTCTCATTCACTCTCTCTTGTGCTCTCAATGTCTCCCAACCGTCTCAGCTGACCGCTTCCGAGTGTGAGGTATTCGTAAATTTTGTTAAAATTACAATTTGTTCTGTTATAGGATTATGTTAATACACTTATAATAAATTATTCATGATTAATGTACTCACGCTTTCGTTTATAATGTTATAAGCAGACTAATAAATATATATAATACAGCATGTACGATGGTCAACTATATTTCTGTTTTGTGCTTAGTTTTGGGGGGTTTTATACATAAAATACAGTACGTGTCACGTTGAAGGTCTTACAGGTGTCTTTTGCTAAAGCAAGATTCGTAGTAAACAAAATTGAGTGACACGTTCAAGGTCTTGCACATGTCCATTTGTGGTAAACAACTTTGAGTGACATTGTCAAGGTCATGCCGCGTAAAGATGCCAAGACAATGGATATGTAAGATAGTGAAATAGCGAGTTGGGGATACTGCGATTATTGTCTTTATTGGCAAGCATTATACTTATGTTCATGTACTATTTATTATATTTTGGATTCAATGTAATCACTGTTTATATAAATTATATGTTCAATAAACATATAAAAATAGCGGGATCTTACCATTTATATAAAATATTTTTTATGGTACCTGTATGATGAGCTCTACTAAATCCTGACAGATTAAAAATGGGAATAAAATGAATCAGAACGCACAATTCTACTTGGTACTGTCATATAGTGATGGCAGACGCCCCATATGTAGAGCAGCGCAGTGCTGAAAATCTGCATTAGGCGTCCTTTGCGGCATTATTATTTACACAATTACATACATTGCACAATTTGTCATGCGTGTACCAATTTAGTTGAGTGTTCCAGGAGGCTCCAAGGGAACCACAGGTAGGTTAGTACTGCCTGAAGTAAAATGCAAAATGAAGTAAAAAATAATGATGGGGGGCTAAGTTAAATAAATACTGTAGGAGGCAGTCCCCCTTTAAGCTACTACATTTGAGGATTTAACTGCACCTTCATGGAGCAGGGAGAACAAAGGCCAGGGGAAAAGTTGGTAACATTGGGGATGATTTGTAAATGATGAGGTTTGGAGGGAAGGGTTAATGTGGCTGCTTCCAGGTATGCATAGTACATAGTGGGTTTCTAATACACATGTCATGTTTTAATTTGTGTACACCATGGGTTAAACAAATGTACTTTGCTGTGTAACGCAATAATGTAGAACACCTATGGCTAGTTATAGAAATCTTTTTGAGCGCTATAAAGTAATGTTAATGAAGTCTGTGTTTAAATAACCCCATGCACTTGCATACACTGTATATTCCGAGTAAGTCAGAAATAGTTGATTAACAAGTGAAATATTCTAACTGTATAGCTGATTAATTGGACCACATTTAGCAACTTGTAATTATGAAATAATAATGTTGATTACACTTTGTAAGCTGTGAGTGTTTCTCGGTGTCAATTATTCATATTTTAAATGATGTAGGAGGGTTGAGGGAAATAAATATGACTAAGAAGCGAGAGGGGAAAGTATACACGAGTGTAAGGATGGGAGAATTGCGCTGGGATCATTGGAAACAGGGAGGTTTCTGGGCAAGGCTGGGTCAACTTTAAGACAGCTTCAAGAGGAGCTGTATTAAGCTGTATTAAGTCTGGCCCTGCTATCAGCAGTTGGCTTTAATAATAAAGTAGTTCTAAGGTGGAGGTTTGAGGCATATTGCAATGCAAATTATATATACACTCACTGGCCACTTTATTAGGTACACCTGTTCAATTGCTTGTTAACACAAATAGCTAATCAGCCAATCACATGGCAGCAACCCAATGCATTTAGGCATGTAGACGTGGTCAAGACAACTTGCTGAAGTTCAAACCAAGCATCAGAATGGGGAAGAAAGGGAATTTAAGTGACTTTGAATGTGGCATGGTTGTTGGTGCCAGATGGGCTGGTTGGAGTATTTTAGAAACTACTGGAATTTTCACGCACAACATCTCTAGGGTTTACAGAGAATGGTCCAAATAAGAGGAAATATCCAGTGAGCGGCAGTTGTGTGACGAAGAAGCCTTGTTGATGTCAGAGGAGAATGTGCAGCCTGGTTCGAGATGACAGAAAGGCAACAGTAACTAAAATAACCACTCGTTACAAGCAAGGTATGCAGAACACCATCACTGAACGCACAACACGTCGAACCTTAAAGCAGATGGGCTACAGCAGCAGAACACCCCACCGGGTGCCACTCCTGTCAGCTAAGAACAGGAAACTGAGGCTACAACTGGCACAGGCCCACCAAAATTGGACAATGGAAGAACGTTGCCTGGTCTGATGAGTCTCGATTTCAGATGTGACATTCAGATGGCAGGGTCAGACTTTGGCATAAACAACATGAAAGCATAGATCCATCCTGCCTTGTATCAACGGTTCGGGCTGGTGGTGGTGTAATGGCGTAGGGGACATTTTCTTGGCAAACTTTGGGCCCCTTAGTACCAATTGAGCATAGTTTAAGCTCATATCATCTCAAACTGGTTTCTTGAACATGATAATGAGTTCACTGAACGCCATTGGCCTCCACAGTCACCAGATCTCAATCCAATAGAGCACCTTTGGGATGTGGTGGGACAGGAGATTTGCATCATGGATGTGCAGTTGACAAATCTGCAGCAACCACATGAAGCCATCATGTCCATATGGACCAAAATCTCTGAGAAATGTTTCCAGCACCTTGTAGAAAGTATGCCACGAAGAATGCAGGCCCCTTTTGTATAAGAGGCACATTTGGCTGTTCTCTTCTTGGTTGCACAATGAGAATATTGTATGTTTTATGGAGGTATAAAAAGAAATGGACTTATTCAACTACAGATGCAGCTCTGAACAGCTCTGAGTAGTGGAGCAAATGCACTAGTGAAAAGATCCTTTTTGTCTCTTATTTTTGGGTATGGTTCTGCTAGGTACCTTTTAACTTCTGTGTAACCTTCCCACAAGGAGACTTCTGCATGCCCTCCATACCTTTACTCCTCCATCTCATGTTGGAGACAAGGTGGAAAAGAACACAACAAGAGAACATGTGTAGGATATGGAGCAGGTAAATATTTTGGTGGTAGACAGGGTAAAGAAAAGCATGAAGACAATTAAAGCTGTTTTTTAAAACAAATGGTGATTATACAAAGAAACAAGAATGTGAAGAAAGCAACCACGACAAAAATAAAGGATATTGATGAACATCTACATTTATTAAGCATTTTCAAAAGTAGAAGTGTTTGTGATCCACTTAATTAACTGTTTTGACCTTACTCTGTTAATTAAAGTGGTCCCATGGTATCTGGCATCTGTACAGTTTTCATGCACCTTATTAACTACAGCCTTCTCACCTCACCTCTGACTCCCAAATGTGATATTGCCCCTGATGGTTCCTCCCTCTTGGGCATCTGGGGATCTATGTATGTTCTTCAATCAGTACAAAGAAACAAAAAAAGGCTACTCAAAAAAATAAATAACAATAAGCCTTTACTATGACTGAAAAATGGTTGCATATTCCTCTTATTTACAATCATGCCACATGCAAGCTCATGAACGTTGATAATGTAAGAATGTGCCATGGGATCATGCAATATGGTAGTATTCCAAGATGCTGGAGAACCATGTTAGGTCCAGTACCATACCCCAACATTTTAAGTGGACCAGGTGCAGAGTCATCCATCTTTCTTATCTGTCCAGCCACCTCATGATGTACTGATGCTTGTGTTGCAAAAGCTTGATTTCACAGCTATTAGTGCGTTGTTGTTGGATATTATTGTTGTTGGGTGGTATGCATTTACATATCAGGACGTAATAACAATCACCTGTTCCATAACAGGTCTAAAAATGAGGTAAATACAATCCCAGATGAACATCACGTGACATATTATACTGTGTCATGATTTATTCACCAAAAATAAAGCCAAAATGCAGAAGCCATGTGTGAAAAATTAAGTACACCCTTACTAATTCCATATGAATTGAGAAGCTACGTAGCAGATAGGTGCTGCTTATCAAATGCCCTTGATTAATTGATCATCAGTAAGTGTGGCCACCTCTATGAAAGCTAAAGTTTTAGCAGTTTGCTGGTCTGGAGTATTCAGGTGTTTGTTGCCAAGGATGAAAGACATCAGCAATGTTTTTAGAGAAGCAATTGTTGCTGTTCATCAATCTGGGAAGGGTTATATGGCCATTTCCAAACTACTTAAAGTCCATCATTCTACAGTAAAAAAGATTATTCAAAAGTGGAAAACATTTAAGACAGTTGCCAATCTTCCCAGGAGTGGGCGTCCCAGCAAATTCACGCCAAGGTCGGACCGTGCAATGCCCAGATAAATTGCAAAAAACCCCAAGCATACATCTCATACAGACAAGACAAAAGTAGAGATGTTTGGCCTTAATGCACAGAGCCTACTTTCCCACAAACCCAAACACAGCATATCAGCATAAAAATCTCATGCCAACTGTCAAGCACAGTGGTGATGATTTGAGATTGTTTTGTAGCCACAGTACCTGGGAACCATGCAATCATTAAGTGGACCATGAACTCCTCTGTATACCAAAGTATTCCAGAGTCAAATGTGTAGCCATCTGTCTGACAGCTATAGCTTGGCCGAAATTAGGTAATTGAACAGGACAATGATCCCAAGCACACCAGCAAATCTACAACAGAATGGCTGAAAAAGTAAATAATTAAGGTGTCGCAAAGTCCAGACCTCAACCTGATTGAAATGCTGTGGGGGGACCTCAAGAGAGTTGTGCATAAACAAATGCACGCAGACCTCAATTAACTGAAGCAACAACGTAAAGAAGAGTAGGCCAACATTTCAACTTCAAGCTGTTGCTGCTAAAGGTGGTTCTACCAGCTACTGAATCATAAGGCGTACTTAGTTTCTCCAGTTTGACTTTATTTTTGTTGAATTACTTGTGACACAGTGTAATATGTCATGTGTTGTTGTTCATCTGAGGTTGTGATTAATTTTTAGACCTGCCAACAGATGATTGTTATTAAGGTATAACCATAGAATTCAAAGAGGGTATGCTTTCTTTTTTACATGACTGTGTCTATAGGCATGGCTATGATGCATGATACAATATTCATTAAGATCTGTAGCCAATTGTTATGTTACAAGATGAAAGGCAGAGGTTGTTATTTTTGGTTAATGATTTGATTTGATAATGATGTCTGTTTTTTGTTTGTTTGTTTGTTTGTTTGTTTTTAGCCTGGTGAAGATGTCAGACAGGAGAGGGTATTGTCTGTGTATTAGCACTGGGACACACCTGTTCAGCCACGGTACTGGACCTTAATTGTTTCCTTAAAGGCGCAGTTCCATTCAGACAAAACATTTATTGCACTCTCAAGCTTTAGCTGGTCTGTATTTCCAATGAAGATTTAATCTCTTAAAAACATTTAAGATTTTATAACTTTTAAGATGCTTTTATAGTTTCCATGGCAACAACCTGTAAGTGTTTTGCCATGTGACAATTTAGTTTCCGGCAAAAATGATGAATGAGGCAAAGTTTTATTTTATTAAATAATTGTTTCTGGGAAGTATTAAGAATGTCACATCTAGCTAGAAAACGTGTTGAATTTGACAACTTTAAAGAGAACAGTCCCATCAGAGTTTGGGTAGGGCTTATAATTGACCCAAGATTCAATTTTGGACACTATGACCTATATTGTATGCAACATTGTATCTCACCACCTGGAACTCAATGCGGTAATATGACATAAATTTTTTTATGAATCATAAGAAATGGCTTCACACTATAGACCTATTAATAAGAAAACATTCTAGGGGTGCTTTTACTCTGATTATTCTGTGTTTCCTAACCCAAAAAAGAGAGAAGGTCATGCAGACGGTCCATTGTTTTATAGTGTTTTTGATTTTCGGCCTAGTTTCCGTGTCAGGGTTGTATGGAAATCTCTCTTATAAAAGTGATAACGCTTTTCCACTGGTGAAAATGCACGCTTAATTTATTTCAACAGTGATGCGAAATGTTGCCATTCCCGTTGAGTATTTGTGCCTCCCGTTGGCTCCTGATAAATGACCCCCTACTATGTGTTTTACCTGCAGTCCCTTCTTTTCTCAGCATCACAGTCTCCATGGTTACGGGGAGCTGATACCCTTGAGTCTTTTTCTGTAATTATTAACACTTCCCATACTGGAGGGCTTTCTGTTCTTTTCATGTCTCTCAAACAGCACCATTGCATCTCTGTCTTATTAAAGCAAAGGGAATCCGGACCGCCAGGCCAGTTAATAGGTCACCCATTAAAACAGCAGCATTGTAGGTCTCTTGTTTGTATAAAGCAACATGTAACAAATTAAATATTTTGGTATACTTCATGAAAAAAGATAATTCCTACGATTTTCAGTAATACACTGTTCTAGTATTTCAAGGGTACAAGAGGTGAAGGATAGATGGGTTGACAAGAACATAAAGGTAATGCCATTATATCTTTGGTGTATTAATTGTTTAGCGCAGCAGAATTCTAAACCCTCTTGTCTTCAAAGGATAATACAAATGCAAGTATCAAACCCGCAACTACATCTATGTACTATAGTGTTAGGAGGGGACATATGGAAATTTACTGTCTCTGATGCCCGGATTTGAGCAATCAGCACCAGGGTGTCTAGAATGTAGGCAGAATCTAGACAGTATTTACATTTGGACTGGATCCATTATGTGATTCATTTTGTAGGCAAGAGTGGATTATATCCATTGAGCATGCAGTCAAATATGTTTAGGTTGTATATTCCTGGACTATTTGTTGGGTTTACCCCTATGTTGACATTTCTATATGCCCACCCTGCAATGTGCATTACATGTTTCCGAATAACACTGACATATACCGGTAACCATTTTATCAGGTTACCCATTAATATTCATATATTCCAAATATGTAAATATATTTATAGCATCTGTTTATTACATGTTCGCTAAACTACAAACTTTACTTTGTTGTTCGATTTTTTTTTTTTTAACTCAAACTGGTTTCTTAGACCATCTGTTTTCTTATCTCGCATTTTGTTCTAAATTCTTATTCCACCCCGGTAGATAGATTTCTGCCTAGCTACTGGAAGCGGGCTGCATTTTAGTTGGGTCGAGAATTTCTCAACCTGTGGTACATGCATCACAGGTGGTAACTCGCGCTATACCATGAAGTTACTTTAAGGCTTGTTTCAAAGCAGATTAGAAAAGCACAAGTTGGGGGTACTTAACAAGGTCAAGAGACAGCAGCGGGATTCAGCAGGGTCATCTAACGTTTTATTATGTGACCCCACGATAGTAGTATTAAAGGCGTGGTTACGTGATGTGTGTGTATGTGTAAGTACAAGTGTGGGTGTATATGTGGTAATGAGAGTGTGTGTAAGTGTAAGGGTTAGTGTCTGGGTGTGTGCAAGTATGTGCCGCTTGTCTGTCCTAACTTTCACTATTCTGTCTTTCTTTTCGTCTCTTCTTTTCACTCATCCCACCTTCTCCCCTCCTTTTTCTCTTCCTCTTTTTTCTTTCTTATCTCTCTTCCATCTCATCTCATTCCTTCTTTCTATTACCTCCCTCTTTTCTCTCTTCCCCTTTTCTCTCTATCGCTTTTCTCTCTCCTTTCCCACTCTCTTTCTATTTTATTTTCTTTGTCTCACTCTCTCCTCTCACTCATCATTCATTTTCTTCTTTCTCTCTAATGAAATAAAATGAGAATTTTTTTTGCTCTAAATTATAAAGCCAAACCCCTGACCACATCCCCCCACGCGCAACTCTTTAAAGATTTTTCCGAAAATGGCTTGGTAAAAGGTGGCAAACCGATATAAATCAATAAATAATAGCTTTCTCTCAAATATGTTTTGGGCTTCTGTGGTAGCTCTAGTTGCTGCTGTTCTGGTTGCTATGGTGATAAGACCACTTTTCAAACTTTGCATCAGAACCTCTTTTAATGCATATATGATTGTCTGTGAACCACACTGCCCAATCCTGGAGACTCCGCTATCAGGATGATGGGCAGAGGAAATAAACGTAAATCAAATAGTGTAATAAAATGTTAAAGTCTACTCCATAAAACAGTGATTGTTTCTTTCTGACAATGCTGTATTTGGCAAGAAATGCTATTTTTGACCCTTTCAATGCCAGGGTTTTGTATAATACCTTGTGAGTAGCTCACCATGCTTGCACAATTTGTAAACCTGTCGGGTGCCTTCGGCGTGAAGGAGCTTTTTGTTTTTATCATTAGATGCAGTGTTCAGATGATATGCACGCAGGCAGCAACTCACTGACTTAATGGAGCAAAAAGTGTGAATTAAAAGAAAGTGTGTGCTTTTTTTGTCTCCGTCTTACTTGATTGCGACATTGAATCATGATGAAGTAAGGCTCCCAAGGAAGCCGCAGTGGCCCTGGGCATAGACTTCACTACGTGCCATTCTGAGACTCAAGAAGTTAATTATCTGCAAAATATTGACAGCCGCCCCGGACGTATTATTGCAGAATTGCATTCTTTGCCTTCCTTTGTGTGTCTTTATGATCTGTTCCTGTGCTGTGTTTCTGGATCCGTACCCATACACGGGGCTTGTTGTAAGCCAGTTAAAACAGGTCACTGGACACGGATTTGCTCTAATTTACTGACGTGTCTTTAACTCTTTGATTGCTTAAGGGGCTGTCGCCGTCTATTGCGGAATAAGCCAATATAACAGGCTTCTTTTGGGTACAAAGTGATAACCTCTAAAGTGACGTGCAAGAATTTGTACAAATTATTTGCGTAGTGAGAATAGGGGCACCTAGGGAATCGGAATGGCCCTAACACCCTGATATGCACCCTAAGCTTATTGGCCGCTTAACATACTCCTCATAGCTGCTGTGTTCCAAAAACAAGGGGGGTGAAACTTGTGCAATCAGCAGGAACATTCCATTGGTTGCTATGGTGATTGCACCACTTTTCCAGCACCAGATTTGCTCTTCGTAGACTACATTCAATTATCTATATAGTCTATGGATTATTATTGCCATCGTATTCGTACTGCTATTATAAATCCGGATCCCATATTGCAATCTAATGGGCCAATAAAGGTGTTTCTCAAGATGCCATGAATGAAAATAAGTAAAAAAAAATAATGAAGGAATACTTCAACACGGGTTTTTTTTGTTTGTTTTTTTTCACGGCCCCTCTTTAGAGTACTGTCCACGTATTGCTAATCGACATGAATTAGATGTCAGCTATTTTTATGCTGTTGCACAGTCTGACGCATCAAGCTCTGTTTCCATGTTTTTACCGCCATGTCCGATGACAGGGGAAGGCTGTATACTTCCCGAGCTTGTAGACGGATACATTTAGCTGGCTGCGTCTTTCTGTTGTTTCTTTAATTGCTGTCATGAGAGAAAGGAGGGGAAAACCGTTCCACAGAAAGATGCCATTGGCTTCAATGCACAATCCTCACCTCTAAGCTGTTCCTTCTGTCGAAGAGAAACAGGGGGGGTAGAGACTGAAAATGATTAGCCCTTCCTTTCCCAATGAGACACAAGGCAGAAGGGGGCCTTTAGGGATTTACCGAGGTGGCGTAGTTAAAGCAAAGCTTCGGCAAAATCCAGCCGTCCTTTTTTACAGTCGGTCTTTATATAGTTAGTGCTGGAATGTAATGTTTTAAGCAGCTCTCTTTCTCGTAGCCAGAGCTGCAAAAATATGTAGCCATAGGGGAGTCGGATTTCATGAGTTCAGAAGAAATGGGAAGTCCGAGGAAAGATATGACTCATTTTTCTGAACAGGAAAAAAAAGAAGTACTTGGGTCGATAGGACTATGATCTCCGAGATCCGTAAACATCGCTGTTCTAGTCCATAACTGCTTTCTGATGTTGACGCTCAACATGGAATTTACAGGGCGAGCCAGCTGGGCCTGTCTGATATAAAACGCCAGCTTCGGGGTCCCTGGACAACATATTATCACAGCTAGATAAGTTACATTTGTAAGCCTAGAATATGTACTTCTTCCTTATTTAGTGTTCATTATGTACAAGTAGTAAAGAACACGTTCTTTTTCATCAAGAGTTGTATGACCAAAGATGCCTGTTTCCTATAGGTTTTATAGGTTCAAATGCAGTTCCGTGCATAAGGTACGGAATGCCCATTATCTGTGTTCTGGGGATGCCCTATGATATGAACAACTTCATAGTTCTGTTTCAAAGCATCTACCACCCATGGTGTCACCTCTGGGGGCTTTTGGTGTGTGGGGTAAACACTGAAGCAGTTTCACAAGATATCAGGAAATAACAGGATTGCATCCATACACTTTGGATATAACACAAACCTTTTCGACTCTGACCGTGTGTCACAGTCAATAATGCATTTTCCCTCTGTGATTTGCATTAATTTACCCTATTCTAACAATCAACATCAAAGTTTGGAAATTGTACATTATTCTCCATCCAGCCTATCATACGGGGATATTTTGTTACGCTCACAATCATAGATGCAATAGTTTACATATATCGAACGTTTGTGTCTCCTTCTGAAACACTCAGCTCAATGGATTCATCCAGGTTGATCGTATTCGTGTAATTGCTTTCACGAGTAATGAGTATTAACCCCTTAATGACAAAGCCCCTACATGTATGGGCTCATAATGCATTGTTTTCAATGGGTTTAGGGACCACCCATTGTCCTTAAGGGGTTAATAAATTTTAGACGTGATTAGTTGATGTGTCCAGATGTCTTCAGAAGGTGTGCGACAAAAGAGGTTCATGACCTCAGAAGAGGTGCAGGATCTGATATGTAAAATCCAAAGCTAAGGTAAATAAGTCCTTAATGCTATTTTATAAAAGAAAGTTTAAAATAAAATGAATTCACTGAATGAAATATATATGCGCTGAAGGAGAGTCAAGCACCTTTGGTATATGGTCAGAAGAGCAGCATGGGACTTGGAATCTAGAGAAGTTGTGATGTCAGAAGTTACCCAACTTTGTTCATTCACTTAGTCTGTTTACAAGAAGAGTTTTTTGTGGAATACATCTGTTCTTGGAATTACGTTTCTATATCATTCACTTTGGAAATGTATTAACATCCACGCTACATTCTGATACAATATTTTCCACTTGGCACTTCCAGGAAAGAATTACGGATTCCAGCGTTCCAAGTAATGAAACTGTAATAAAATATAATCTCATTTGTCAGATGTGTCAATCATTGGGGAAAAGCGTTATATGGGTCATTTTGTGTAAAATAAATAAATACAAATATTAAAAAAAAATAAAAGGGGTCATTTTAAAAGTTTGTGGCACTCGTGATTTAGCATTGAATGGAGAAATATCTTAGTGTCTCTAAAAATTAGAAATGAGCTTTGTTAAATATCCTTAATGTCTCAACTATTGGGCTAAGCTTTTGGGCGTGGTATCTAAAAAGTTTTGCTTTGGAATCTTTTTTAGTAAAATTATAAAAAATTTATTAGTTTTAAAGGTTTATAAGATATGCATATTAATCATGAAAAACAGTGTCCAAGCTGCATTTTTTTACCCTTTGACTTTTGGCTAAAAGTTTTATCTAGTTAAAGTTTGGTGGGCTTTACCGCTTACCTTCTGAACTTTTCAGGGGCTTTGCCGCTAACCTTCTGAACTTGAGGGGCAGAACTCAGCAAACAGGGTTGATAAATGTATACGTTAGGCTATAGAAACTTAGTTGTATGGTCATCATCATGTACTAGCCAATGTTTTCATGGGCATGGTTCTTGGGTGGACCTCCCGAGCAACATATATTTATTATTATTTATTATAATATATAAGTATTTTCAGTTGGCTATTACTATGATGAAGGCTCACTCCTTTTCATGGGGTCGAAACTATGGTATGGGTGTGATCACCAAATAAACTTTTGTTATCTTACAAGAATGTCAATGAAGGCAGTTTGACAAATGATTTGTTTGATTAATTGCTCAGAAACCCTGCCAACCTGAGCTGACATTTACCTCGGTGTGGAGTTAAGGTTCCAATGGAACTCTGAAGAACCTGGCATTGTCAATTTTTTCAGGGGTGATTCCTTTAGAATTGAAGCTACAGCTGAGATCACGTTATTAAATACCACAATGACAAGTATAGATTTTCCATTTGGGCCTAAGAGTGTAGACCCTTCTTTTGACACATGGAGATTTGGGAAGAATATATCATCTACTAACGTAGAACATGTTTGTAGCTCTCCCGAGTACCCCATCCTATCTGAAGAAGCTTCTCCCGAGGTCTTGAGATCTTACGTGTCCATACAACTTGTTCCCAAAAATACCTACACAAAATTTCACTCAAGCGAAGAAAATAACATGGCTTCTGTCAGAGGATTGACACCCGTCCACACCGAACCATTGTTCAAAGTGTCTAAGCAGGGATTTTAATATGCGCTGCACTGAAAAGATTACGATGATAGACATAAGCGTTCTCTCATCCAGAAGATGATGAGATGGGCTGATGTTAACATGCCTGCAATTAAAATGAAATATATGAAAACATTTACAGCATGAAACTCCAACAAAATTTAAGACGCTCCCAAAATGCTTATTTGTGGCTAGGTCCACTTGGATTCCGAGGACAGCTTAAAAAAAACCTCTTCTGTCACCCCACACCTGGCATGTATGTTACTCATGTACACGCACACAAAGTCTATCCATGCTGTTTATAAACCACTTGTGAATCAATGGCACCCCTACCATCATCAATATGTTGCTTTTCACTAATCATGGCTGTGTTCACCTGAGGATCAGTTGTCTTTGTTTGTGACAAACGCAGAATTTCTTCCCTTTTTTTTTTTGTGGCGTGCTTCTTGCCTGTAATAGAGCAAGCTTTTTTCCCACCCCCGTGTGCGCTCGCTGTCTCGGTCCCTGTCTGTCGGTCTATGTTAGAGCGCAGTATGGAGCGATGAGGATCAGTCTAATGCGGTATGCCTGGTCTCGGTGCAGGACACACACACTTCTCCCTTCTTTCCCCCTCTCCTCTCTTCTATTGTTTTCCCAAATCAAACATGCCACGGTTATCAAAGGGACAATCAGTGTGCCAGAGGAGACCAGCATTTCTTTTCTTGTTTTTATTCTTCTGTATTATATATTTATATGTATATAATATATATTATATATATATATCTGCGTCACATGCTTGTTGTTCATTGCACCCTTTCTCGTCACTCTATTCCCTTTCTCTCCTTCTCTCTCCCTCTCTCTTTTTTTTTTACTCAGGTCACTTTGACAAGCTTTCTCTCCTCCCACTAGCAATGCAATTAGCATATTAATAAACCACAGTACTGCCAGCAGAGAGGCAGAGAGAGAGAGAGCGAGAGCGAGAACGAGAGACACACACACGCGCACGCACACTCATACACAGACAGAATAAAATTCCTTCTGCCTGCTTCCTCTGAGGCCCAATTTCTGCCTTTTAGGGGGGCTTGTTTTTCAACTGTGAGATTTTACAAGGGCATTTTATGCCAGGAGCCTTTGCTGTGGACACAAAGTACCTGCTCTGTTACAGATCAGGCATGTGAAGATGTCAGTGGGTTGCGCATGCCCTGGTAAGTGTTTCTTTTTTTCCCTCTTAATTAACTTGATTATCAATTAGCTAAAGATACACGTCGGGGTTTGGCGCAGGGTTCCGGGCCTTTGTGTGTTTTTGACATATGGGGAATTTTATTATTATTTTTATTATCATCTTGCTGATTCAGATTCTATCAAAACAAAGTGCCTACTGCTTTACCTATACAAGGGGTGGGGGGGGGGAGTCCAAAAATTCCCAGAGTTCCTAAATGGGAGCCAATCAGAAGTGTCTCTGGACTTTTGACCCTAGGTCATGGACAATGGTCATTGGCTGAACATTATTCCCTTAACCATCATTATCAAATTATTGATAAAAACAGAGCTTCGTCCGACTTCACTCTTGACCGACGACCTACGCATTGTTTGTTCTCTCGGTCTGTTGTTGATTATTGCTTTGTTTGTACTTTGTGTTACACGGCTTTGCAGATGTGTCCCGTGGACCCCCTCACCCACCCCAACTCAATGATTGTGTTCCAGTTTCTGGGGGTTACTAAAGGTTGTTGCTATTTCTGCAGCCCGTGAAAGACTCATTTTGAATCGGGCTTCAATGGCATGCTTGTGCGTATCTTGATAAACTCATGTTTCTGGTTAACGCTTTCACGCTCAGACTGGCGAAGGACCCCGCAATACTACTAGCCAGGTAGCCGGCAGCCTGTTGCTTACAAACCGCTACTGTAGCAGAAAAGATCCGAGCGCATTCTCCATATCCCAGGGTTACTATGATTACAATGGTCTGTGAAATTAAATATGTTTTAATCTTTCCAGTGCTAGAGGGTTGAATGCGTTTGCTCAGCTCCTTGACCCTTAACTGGTTAAGACGTGGATAATTTGCGTTTGAGTTTTTGAGTACGGCGGCAGTGTACTTTATATATTAGTGTGTATATGCGTGAGTGTATATGTGTATGCGCATAAATGTAATATTGTACATAAAATACATGTAAGCTTATTATCCTTGCGCAAGAAGGTGCTACGCACTATTCTTATTCCTGCAGGGACTCATTATCATTGACACTAAAGAGCAACAATAAAAAACACATTTTCAGGCCTGTTAACTCTGTAGTGTGCTGGAGGGAATTAAAATGAGCCCTGGGTATGACTGCTTCTATTCCCAATACATTTGTTTTTTCATCTTAAACCTGATGCGTTGGGGGTTTTTTTTTTTTAGTTTTTGTTTTTGGTGGATGTGTTATTTATTTTTTTGAGTTATTTAGAAATTATCATAGACTGTCATCATTAACATAGAAAGTAAGCTTGCGAGTCGGGCTCTCTCCACCAAATGTATCGGTTTGTCTTAGTCTGTCAGTTCTCGTCTTGTCAGACCCCCTGAATTTATGTATTGTATTAAGCACAGCGTAAACTGTTGGCGCTATATAAATAAAAGATAATAATAATAATAAAATATGAATGTAGGCATAGTAGTTATCCCATATCTATGTAGATGTGGTTTAAAAGATAATGCAAAGACCAGTTTTTTGGTGCTTTTAACGTTCCTGCCTTAGAAGATGACCCTTGAGCTGATCAGGAGCCAAGATGTTATAAAATTAGGTTTATGACACACTGGGTAGAATGGCAATGTAACCATTAAAATGCCAGAGAGGATCGTAGCTAGTTAGTCGCCAGGCGTTTCAAGCACATTTGAGGTCTCATTTAATAATAAAGTCTCATTTCACAATAAATTGTCAGATTAATTAATTAACACCGCGTTTGCCGGCACTGTGACACTCCAGCGCCCCATTCGGTAATACCAACAACTTTAATAAGCATTCTTTACTGGAAAGAAAAGGAAAAATAAATAGTATATACGTTTAGAAGAAGCTGTACCTCTCCACCCCCTAAATTGTCCGATTTACACTTCGGTTTTCACTGCTTGAAACAACGAATCACTAGCAAGAAAGCTCTCTTGTTGAAGTCAATGAGAGCACTTTGAGCGCATGAGCGCAGGAGGTCTTGTTAGACCTCCCGGAGCTCTCATGCAAGCTTGGAGCTGTTGGTTAGTAGAGCGCGCATGCACACTGGTAAGCAGCAGATATGTTCGGAAGTACGCATCTCCTGTAAGCCGAGGATCTGCGGCCTGGGAAAGAGGACAAATGCATATGAAGGGCCTCTTTGCATTTGCCAGGGCAAAATGTTTAAATATAGGGGCACTCGGCTATCTTAAAAGTGTGTATGAATGGAGCGTCCCTTTAAAAGCCTAATTCGGGATTAAATACCGCAATCCCAGAGTGCAATGCGTTATCAATCAAAGGTTTGAGGACACCAGGCACTCAATGGGTTAATTTTTGTTCTAAATGTTTGTTCCTTTCTATAATCATTCTAATACGGAGTTTCCCATCCTTTCCAATCTAAAATGATAAAATCCTTGCTGATGATGAATGTATTTTCAACTCACCAAATTGCATCTGTCCAATAACAAAGGAATGGGATGTCATCGATATACTGCTGCGCTACATTTTACTCAAGGAATCTGTCACAACTTATGTTCTCCTTTCATCTGCATGTGTGCTAGAAGAGCCTTTCTAGCAAAAGAAACCTTTTCAGTTATACCTGGCATTAACCCATTGAGTACCAGATGACTGAGTTACACTTTAAAGGTTGTGAGATTGAGTGTTTAATCTGCTAGCAGTTTGTTGTTATGTTTTATATGTGCGTTTATGTTGTATATATATATATATATATATATATATTTATATATATATATATGTATAGCATGGCATTTAAAATGTAAACATTTTCCTTACTGCTCTTTGGAGAAGATCATGTTGGGACTCCGGGACAGAAGCCCAAACTCTTAGGGACTCTCCCTAGAGATTTTGGGCATTTGCCGCATATGAATGTGCTTCATACATTAACCATGAAGAAATTATGACTGTCAAGTGGGATTTCTATGAAGACAGCTGAGTTAAAGTTATGTCTTTTTTTTTTTTTATCCGAAGTGTTGCTTTGGATATGAGTCGGAAAACCTGTACATTTTGACGTCCATTTGGTTCCATTTGGAATTTCCACGGGACCTACAAAAGAATTTTTTTGAAGCATATTCTATATGTTATTGCTAATCTTACGAGAAGGCTGTTATACTTCTGCTTTGCCATCGTCCGTTCTGCATTCTTGTCTGTGCTGCACTTGCACTTTTGCCGGAAGCTTTATGGATTGTACTCTCACTTGTGCGTACAATGACATTGTTCAAGGATGTTTAAGATTAAGTACTTAAAAAAAAAATGTGTCAAAGCCTTAGCCAGATCCCTTCAGCAAATGTTAAATAGTCTAGTCAATATTTTATATCTAACCACTGTCATATTGTCATATTGTCATATGCATATATATATATATTTACTTAGATCTAACGTAGATTGGAATCGTGGGAATTTTACTGTCAAGACTGTCACCACTTCCAAGTCATATTCATAAGTTTTTATGACATAATTTGTTACCCGCGTAGTATTTTTTACAGTCCCACAATGCAGAACATTTATCACATGGTGAATATCATTTATTTACAAGGCATCCAACTAGCTTTGCAAACCAATGCAATAGGACAACAGAAGGAAGGGAGACATAGGATAGGAATCTCTTAAAGGTACCCTGTTGGTAAATAGCCACCAAACACTTTTTTTAGGTGGGATATATGTTTGTTTTTAAAATGTGAGAAAATAAATCGGTGTTTATTTAATGGCTGCGTGTCAATAGAGCATCGTGTTTCCCTGAAACAGTTTGAGCTCACTGACAATCTTCTAGTTACTGGAGATACTCAAATCTTCAAAGGGTTACTCCCATCATTTTTGTTATTACGAGTATCAGATTAAGAACATTTTTCACAAATATTGAGCTGTTTTCTTTTAAAACAGTTAATAGTTTTTGCAGAATGTAATATTTTCAGGCAGCTACATAGTAGCCCTTTGTATGAGTTCTTGCTCTGTAATTTTAGCCCAATCTCCAAGACAAACATCCTGCCTGTAGTAAACAATAGAATGTCTCAGTGTTAATCACCCTGTTGGGATCTTCTGGCCAATGAAAGTCTATGGAAGAACGGACTTTATTAGCATTGCCATAAAGAATCAGCTCAGTGCGGTGATTGAGCAGGGAAAGTCACCCAAAATATCACATAACTGACAACAATGGCCGCCTCCGGGTCTGCAGATGTTAAGTTGAAGAGGGAAACATTTTTTTATATAAAAGATGTGTTTTGGAGTAATTGTGTGTTCGTATAATGTACCATAGATCTGAGTTAGAACTGCAGATGTCGGGGGGGGGGGGGGTAATCTGTATTACTAATTTTTGGACGTATTGGGCTCACAGAGGCCAAAATGCTCCCAAAGAAGCCTTGTGGCCCTAAAGAGTTTCCATCATTTCAAGGGCATATCTTAATACCCCAGATAAAACTGCTCAGCAGCTTTACACTTAGTGAACAGACGTCTTGATAGGTTATTTAGTTTGTGGCATCAACATTTATAGGTCAACAAATAGTTAAAAAAAATAGTTGTTTGGGGCCTTAGGTATCAGCTTTTAAAATAAGCAGCTGTTTCTTATACTTAAGTAAAAAAATAAGTATTTTCTTGACCCTCCGAAACGTTCTGATCAAGGTCCTGAAAATACTTCCTAGACATGACGGGGTTAAGTTTCCCGTCTTATGTCCCGAGCTGTAGGGATGGGAAGCCCTCCATGAGAACAGTGAGGGGGAGAAATTAACGTTTGCCAATTTAGGACCAAATATCCTTCTGTACAAACAAGCTGACTGTGTAGAATTCCATGGAAATAGCGTGCTAATCATTCCCACAGGACCAAACATTAAAAGGGCCTTGTTTCAGGAGGAATTTTTTTTTATTTAAATAAAATATTTCTTTTAATCACCTCCTTTTTTTTCTTTTTCTCAGTTCCTGACAAAGCAAAACACGGGGAATGTTATGAATTTTCAATCTCAAGAGATGTTTTCATTTTGGAGAATAATTTTAGCTATTAATATGAGAGTTGAATGTGGCGTCTGGCTACAGCGCCTGTTGGGTATCTCGGAATGACTTGTTCTTCGGAGAATAGATCACTCATTCCACCTCCGCAACCCGAGACTCGCTGACTATGCGGCTTTCGCGCTAAGTCGTCCCAAGACATCTGCTCCGATACCAAGTTAGTTCCGCTGCGTTAAAATATATCGAAGGAACTGCGTCATTAAAGGGCCGGTATCGCATAAAAAGTTACTTTTTTACCAGCGAATTCATTTTCTAATCTAGCAAAAGATTTTGGTTACTGCCGCATCATAATCTTCTGCTTTCTTGATGGCTGATCATAAAGTCACGTTTATTGTTAAAAGCTCAATATAAATGCTTAGTCCAAGTTTCTAATTGCAGAAAGTTTATGCAGCTTTGATTATATGAAAAAAAAAATATTATTAGCTCGGAGGAAAGAAGAGAGAGGATGTGATAGGAAAAAACAAAAATACATAAAGCAATTTAACTAGAGGGTCA
This sequence comes from Spea multiplicata, assembly GCA_009364415.1. Classification (NCBI taxonomy): domain Eukaryota; kingdom Metazoa; phylum Chordata; class Amphibia; order Anura; family Pelobatidae; genus Spea; species Spea multiplicata. Next base: position 35,938 of record VKOC01022882.1, read on the forward strand.
GGAGCTTAGATGTTATGCAAGGAACTTATACTTCATTGAAAGGGAGGTAGATAAGGGGAACATTTTCCCAACAGAGGTGGTAGAGGTTAATAAAGTAAAGGAGCTTAAACATGCATGGGATGGACCTATGGCTCCTAAAGGCGAGACCGACGACTGGTTAAGGTTTAAAAATGGGTAGACTAGAGAGGGCGAATGGTTGTAATCTGCCGTCATATGCTACGTGTCGCTGGTGCAGACAGCATGGGCTGTGTTAGATTTTTGTTACATGGTAGCTAAGGTAGTAAGGAACATAGGCTTTAAAAAGTTGTTATTTCGGTGAATTGTCCACTTTAACCCAGCGCAAGTCATATAACGTACCTTAGAAATAGCAAAAGCTTTCTGTGATCTAAATGTGTCGGTTCAGCAGATAATGTGTTGTGTTGGGTATCTCATTCAGATTTTCAACCCCCTCTTAGCAGTGTTTTAGGTAAAACTTTATCTTTAATTAAGAATGAACAGGATGAGCATAAGACCAAAGGCAAGGCTGAGAACATGATTTTCATAGTTCTTTTCTATACCTTCAAATATATTTAGGTCAGTCTTGACAACAGTTTTCCGTTCAAGCCGAGCTTGTGAGAATAGAGTGTGATTTGTGGGAGGAATGGTCCATGATGTCATGGCGCTGCCCAAAGAACCTTGGGGGAAGTGTGATATGACATCACAGTGCCACACAGAAGTGACATTACACATCCAGAAGCCTGGGTTATACTTACATTTGTCAAGCCCTGTACAAAGTGCATATCCGCCATTAAATATTATATACAAATATGCAGCTGGTATGTTTTTTGCAGAAAATCCGTTATTCGTTATTCTTATGGTATTAGCATGCGTCATGCGAAGTAAGTATTATGGGGAAAATACTCTTTTGTCCTGTAGTTCCATACCAGCATCGACTGGTCGTCCATATATCTGAAAGGCAAAGAGGCATCCCCTTTTGTGGCAGTTAAGCATCTGTGGATTTAATTTTCCAGGAAGGGTGTAATGCAGAGCCCCGCGGAGCAAAAGATACCCAAGTCCAAGGAGGCCCCCAAGGCTTCTTGGCGCACGAGTGAATGCTTTGAAGCTGCTACTTATACATCTGCTGCTAATAACCTCTTTAATTATTTATTGCCAAATTTCACCTGAAATGTTGGGGGGGGTACGCAAGGGGGGCAGTATTTTTTGTTACACCATCGCTGATCACACAGCCACATTTGTTTCTATTAAGTTGCTGCAAATGGGTTCATTCCTAATATTATCTGTTGGGATTTACGTAAAAGAAAAAAGTAACGTGAAACTCATCTATTTATGTGATTACTATTTTGAGAGACTTTCCTCCCCTCTTTTTTCGAATGCAAGCGAGCGCGTGGGTGAATCGAGTTATTTCCAGATCTGTGCTGTGTGTGCGAATGATACCTGCATCGTGAGTGTTTACAGCAAAACCACCCAACACAGGGTTAATTCAATACATGGATCGCCTTGGATCCGTACATGTTTTGTATTTCTGTTTTTATGTAAAATGTTCCTAGAAGAGACCAAAATATTGCCGTCAGTATAACTCACATGTTGGATTAATATCGTGTGAATTCTGCCAGATATTCCGAGTATATCCACAATGTGAGAACACGGGCTTTTCTAAGCGTTCTTCATTCACCGTACCGGATCTCATCTATCTGAAGTTAGAGGCACTGCATGTCATCTCAAGACGAGCTAAAGGGGATTATCAAATTCTGCTTCCTATGCCAGTCTTCACAACCCTTTCATCTGCTTGAAACAAAGCCAGCAGGTCTAAGGTGGTTAAAAATAATGTTTCGAGTTTGATGTTCATCAAGGTGTACTTGTGGAACTGAGATGGAGAGTTCCCACTGAGCACAAATGTCCAATCTACAAAGCCCTGTCTTCCAATTCTTCTCACTCTCTATATAAGAATCAATGACAGGATCACGTTGTACTCCAGCTGTTATACACTCTCTGTATTATATCCGTCACATATATAAGTTTCTTGCTACCTTTTAAAGAGCCTGCGCCCCTCTGAGGATAACCAGAACCCCTAAACTGTTTCACGATCCCAACTATAAGAGGGAAGCACCTATGCCGGCCTTATAGAACCATCCTGGGATTTAGGTTAAGACTCCGTGATGCTCTTTATGAGTAAATATAGGTGTTGGCTGCCTGTTTAACGCATAACTGATACTATAAGATTCTGAAATTATCGCTAGGGCGCTTTTTATTCCATATTGAATGAAGTTATTTGTTGTGTCTGTTTACGTGAAACACTTGAAGCTCACGATATTCTGAGATTTAAACTGATTGTCTAAGATTGTCTCTGATCACATTGTATCCTCCTGTCTACAATTTAAAAAAAAATAACCAATATAAGAAAATATTGCGAGATCTAAACTGGCATGTAGATAAACGGTAGATATTCGCTAATGGTGAGGGATTCGAGAAACCAAATTTAGTAACCGCAGAAATTTCCAGCTTTGTGTATAGTTGCTTATTAAACCTGCTCGGTGTCCACATGGCACTATTTGCTTAAGTCATGGTTTTAAGTAACGATGACGTGGTGGCTTTTAAACGGCGATACACGGTCGGCGTTTCTGGACTTTGCCCTCTAAGAAAGAGACTCCTTCTGTCGTTCTTGGAATACGGATAGTTACCAAACATATGAGCTGAACGTCTCAATTTACTACCTTTTATTATGGATTATGAATCACTGACCCTCGTGCCCGCGTCAGCCATGATTTCCAGGACACATAGCTTTCAATAGGCGCTTACTTGTGTGTCAAGTGCTGTATTTACATTAGTTGCACTTTAAATACCAACTTTAAGGTTGTACAATAAGATGTTAATAATATCCCTCCGATGTTGGAAGGTTAAGCCACTCAAGAAAGAAATGCGCAATCACAATATACTCAGATGTAGCAAGCTATGGGAAAGACATGTGAGATATTCCCCTCACGGTACAATTAATAATTTGCCATATGTATGACATCACTGCCAACAAGTTACATAATAACATGAACATTCTTTGGCTCAGAGAGTCATATGAATACTGGGATATAATATATAAAGGTTAAGGGTACGCTACCCCAGGAATTGTAGCTACTGTGTACTACAACTCCCATGACGCTGAGTATATGCCCTAATTTGTGGGCATCAAAACAGACTCCATTAAACAATCAAAAGGGAATCCATAAAATATTTAGATATGTAGACCTACAATAAAGCTTTGTCTTATAAGGGGCTTACAATTCCTCCTACTTGCATATAATCAATAAATTTGATGTCAAAATGAATGGAAAATTCTAAATGGCAACAGGAACCAGTAGCAAGGCTTTAGGAAGTTGTGGGTCTGAATATATTTGTCCCGTATGATTTAAAGGGAATTCAGAACAAAGAATAAGAATTATTTATAGATGTGACTGTCAATCAATCAATTAATGAACCTTGTAGCTAATCCCATTCTTTTCTAAAGCCAGGGCCTGAAATTCCTTTGACGTCAGATGGAGTAATCAACCACATGGCAATTTTTAAGTTTTTTATAATTTTGTGATAATTTCCACCATGCTATAAGGACCAACAACACGCATCCCTTATTAATAACGCTATTCTCCTGGTATTATACGCCTATTCTTGATCCGTTTACTGGAAACAATAATAAACATAAGAATGAGATAACCGTAGGCAAAGGCCAACAGGGCCACCTTCAGCTTGCGCCCCTTGATGGAGGGGCTGGTAGTTTTTACCTACAGCCTCCCCGGTAGTAAAATTTCTGTATTTCCACCTCATTGTGCCTTACGCTCTCTCTCTGCACTTCTACAGCTATCCTCCCGCAGGTCAGAGTAAATTCAATTTCTCTGCCGCTTCACTCAGCCTAGCTCCCTCCCCGAAGCTCCTGTCGCACTGAGTTATGTGCGGCCAAGCCTGAGCGGCGGATGAAGCACCAGGGACATCCAGCGGAGTCTGGACCGAGAGCAGTGATGACCTCACCTTAACCCATATTTGCCAACTCTCTTTGAATTTGAGCAGGACTGTATCCTATGTGATCATTGTCCTACTATGCTTTTATAAGCCCCCCCCTTATGACTGCCAAGCACCAGCCTTTACAGCAATGGGATGAATGCACACATTGGATGAAAGGTTTATACGTGCAATGGATACCGATGACTGTAATGCCTACCTGTCACAAACTATACACGCTACTTCAGGGGCAGCCATGTGTATTTTGGGCCTATGGGGTGGAGCATTTGGAGAGTAGGGTGGGCCAGCTCTCCATATTACATTACATGTATTAATAAATCACACAATAGCCAACTGTTACAAAAGGAGAAGAGGGCCCTGCTCGCAGGAGCTTACAATTTAGTCACCATTCGACGTATTCATTGTTGCTCACATATGGCAGGAGTACCTAAACTAACCATAACCCTCAGCAAAGGTGTCTGGATTTGGACACCTGGAATTTCATAGCTCAGGTGGGCCAGTCCAGGGACAGCCTCTGATCTCTCTATCCAGCCCATGAGCAACACACACTAATGATGGGAATTCAGGCAGAAAGATCCAACAAATAAAATATTGCATAGACATGCTGAGATCTATGTTCTAGCTGGATAGGTTCTTTTAATAAAAGATTACCACATTTTAAAATGAAATGGATATTTTTAAAATTTTTATACGTCAAAAAGGAGCAGAAAAATGTATCCATAAATAAAGGAAATATAATCAGTTTTTACTGAGATATAAGTAACAAATACATATTTTCCAACACATCACTATCACTGATATTATTTGTGTGTAATTATTTTTGGTTTAAGAGATCTTTGTCTGAATGTGGAACAATTAGCATTAACTAATCAGTTCCTGGACTTCACACTTTCAGCGGATGTCTGACCCTATCAGCAATAATCAGCAATTTAACTAAAGAGATAACTTACTGTGGATAAAGAGCCATAGAGCATTCCCCATAGTATACACATATGGCGGGGGGGGGGGCTGTTAATCAATAACAACCATCATTTGGTTTGGTTTATTTAGCATTTCGATAAATACAGGATTTGAGAAAAGTGACAGATCTGAATAATGAGGGTTTCAGGCTACAATATTGGGAAAGAACATAAGCTGGGAACAGAAGTCTCCCGAGGGGACTGTTCCCTGAAATCAGGCCACGTGGTCACCCTGTCTTAATCATTTAGGTGCAATCTTAAACCATAACCAGAACGGTGATGTTGAATCAGCCCTGGCACTTTAAGGCCAGTGGCGCCTGGTGACACAAATATGGCGGACAGCAGGATATGCACGGCAACGCACTGTTTTATGCTCATGTAACATGACCGCATGCTTACATTGTTGAATTATATATTGTATGTGATATATGTACAGAAACATAGTACAGTACAGAATATTTTATATTTATGAAGTTTTAATGCTGTAATAAATCAATGTAATAGGTTTAAGGCTGAAAGTTGTTCTCATCCCCAAAACTATAAGCAAAAAAAAGCATCAAATGAAAATAGCAGCGTATTGATCGTAGAAATGAATCATTCTGAAAACTATTGCAGTTTTCCGTTAGAGCTTTTTTTGCTCTTTGTAAACATTTCCTGTAATTCCAAATATGGCTCATTTTGCCTGCTCTGTTTACTCAATTGTGCTAGGTGTGCAAGCAACTATTTGTTTTGATCCCCATTTTTACACTCAGGGGGTTAATATTTGTATATTTAGCGATTGTATAGAAGGCTTGTGATGTCCCGGCCTTTTCCATCCACTTTGTTTTTTTAAACAAATCACAGTAATTAGTGCTCCCTTTTCAAGTTTTTTTGTAGATAAGACAACTCCTGGCCATCTTAATGGATAATCTTCATAGACCGCCTTTCAACACCCTTCTATTCTTGTCCGTTTCACGGTAGCTTTGGAGCATTTATTAGACTTTACAACTGAAATCCAAAAAATAACTCCTGCCCTATAAATGAGGCTTGATATGACCTAAGTGTTTCATGGGTAGGCACCAGAGCCAGGATAGAACCCAGCAGCTCTGTTTCTGAGAACACAGAACCCAGAAGGAGATTATCCTTTGATTATTTAGGGTTACTTTGGTCATGTATTCCAGAAAGCAGGCCCTTGGCACATGTGGAATGGGTTCATTTACTGTGATACTGTGAATAATTAGTTCTCGATGTACTATCGCATCCTAATCCACTCCACAGCCGTTCAGAATTCCAATGTTTGTCTCTACCAATTCTAATTTAAAACCACTCCACGCATCCACCGCAATGGTCTTATATTATCCACCGCTGCTACGCCC